>APFE031542500.1:0-14615 GCA_000404065.3 Pinus taeda | reverse complement strand
TTTGAAGTATTTGATTTTTATAGTTTAAACAATTTAAATTTGTGATTCTCAAAATTTTTTTTACTAGATTTTGGACAATATTAACTATACAAAGTGCCTTTTATATATAAAATGAGGAAAAAATGAAAAACATTCTATCTTTGGTCGTTATAAAATATTGCAATTACCAAAGAAAAACAACAATTAAAATCTAAAAAAAATCAAGAAAGAGAGTATGTAGTTAATTCACTTTTTATATAACATTTAAAAAAAATTAATAATGATAAAAAATCAACATTATTTATAAATAAAATATTTCAACTTGTATCTTATGTAAAATATTCCAATGTAAAGTATAGATATATTATATATGGTTAAATGAAATAACGATGTATATATTATATAAAGCTATTGAAAAAAATAAATTCATGTGTTTAAAATATTTCAAGTTGTCTTGCTATTGTTATTTTTTGAGGTGTATTTTTAAGTTAATTTTGTAATTTTATTTGGACAATGATGTGTTAGAGTTACAAGTTTAACTTGTGTATTCCACACAATCTAGGTGTATTTTTAGCTGAATTTTGTTTGAACAATGATTTGGTGTCATTGCAAGTTTAATATCCAAATGCTCAAGGGGATTTTCAAGGCATTGCAACATTTATACATGAAAAAATCTAACTTAAACCACCAAAAAATTGGTTTTTATAGATCTAGTTTAAGAATAGATAGAAGGGTATTGAATCTCTTAAAGTGCAATTTTATTTTATTTTTAATTGACATATATCAAGATATTTGATACCTCTAAACACTTGCTAAATCCATAATTAAAACAGATCTATACTAATACCTACAACAAATTATAGAGTACACTAGTTGTAATCAACAACAAATTGTAGAGTGCACCAGCTTGTAACTTCGTGTAAGTTCTTGCTTACTCCATGGTTGCTTTATATTGAAATCAATGATAAAAGTGGCTTTTAAAAGCTATTGATAATTCCCACTTACTATAAATAGCGAGAACTAGTTGAGAAATTGATGGTTTCTTGCCATTGGTATAACTTATTTGAAGTATCACTAGCATAGATCCATCTTAAATACAGATCTAACTTGAGCCAAGAAATCTAACATGAGCCTGGAGGGATTCAATTTCATAGATGCATCTTAAATACAAATCTAACATGATTCAATTTCTTGAAAAGAAATTCTTTTAAAAACCAAGTTGATGAGGTAGTTATAATATGATATAGACAATAAATTTGATTTAAATAGTTCTTTAAAATGGGGCAAAATCAGAGCCCTCGTGACCTACTGTGTTATTCTGCATTTAAACAATCTACTAAAATCTATTCTCGTGGCATGAGAAAGATCTACCGAAAGATTATATGTCTCTCCCGATTAATTTCTTTTCTCAGATTTGAACTCTATTTAATCATATGATAAGTATAAGCAAAATATAATATTTAAACTTTGCATTAGCGTGAAATATATTGTGATGTAATAAATTTTAATTTTCTTCGTCAGTGTCTCTTTTTTATAATGAATTTACGGATATTTAAAAATATCAATTTTTGAATTGTGTTGTCATAATATAAATGCGTGTAAATATTTACATATGGCTTTAATTAAAAAATAATAAAAAAAATAAACTAATAGAATTAAAGTTTAATAAAAAATTAAAAATAAAGAGAAGTTAAGAGATGTGGTAATGCTTTTAAATTTATATAAATATTTAAATGTTAATATAATTAATAATTTTTAGACTAAAAAAAATTTAATATACATATCACATTAAAATATAAATATATAAGATATAAACTAATAACAATAAATTAAGATTTCACTTTACCATATAAATTTAAATAATCTATGACTATATTTTAAATTTAATGAATAAGTATATAAAAATTTAATTACAATAAATTTATAATATAACAAGGTTTTTTAATTATGGATATTCTCTCCCATTTTATCATAGACTTATAAATAGTTTTTGTTACAATACTATTGTTTTTCAATATCACAGGCCTAAAAACCATAACTCAGAAATATTTTATTTAAATTAAATTTTTTAATATTTTTTAAATTAAATAAAAAGACAAAAAAATTAATATATATATATATTTTTTAAATATATCTTAACTCTCTAATTACATGAAAATTTTAATCAAATATATATTAAGAACCAAATCTATCTTAACTAAAAATTTACTTACCTAAAAAAAATCATTAACATAGCTACAGACTTCTTCTCAAATTTTATACTGAAAATATGTTTGAACAAAAAATTGATTTCTCATGAAATAAAGATCTGTAATCATATTAATCCCATCACTTTTTATAAGATTCCAGTCATCACAATGTTTATTATTCTAACGTTTATCATCTCAAAACCTGTTTACCAACAAAAAGGTAGGTCCATGTTCATGCAGCCCTAAAGAGAGTGAACTTGTTTTTACCGTTCAGTATGGATGGGTTTATGATGCATGAATTAATGTTGTTCTCCGTTTGAGAATTATAACGACCTCAGCAAAGTCGATCGTTTACTTTCCTGTTGCTGTCAATTGCATGTACAGTTCAACGGAGATAAGGAACACAATTCAGTATAAATGACAGTTCTGTATAGATAAATGAGATATAAAATGTTCATATTTATAAAAGCTGAAAAAAATATTATGTATAACATTAACTTAGATGTGATGAAATATCAGATTTATCTTACCACACTATAATTTAACCATCCATATCTGGAACACAAAAATTTGTAGTTTGAATAAACGTAAAAGCCTTTACAAAAAGAAATGTTCCTAAGCTCAGAAGGGATAGTCACTGTTGAAATAGACAGAAGGAAAGATAAAATTGCTGTTTCAAACCATGCAAAATCACGGAGTAGAGAGCGGCCATGCCATCAAAATACCCTATGGTCAAGAAACAGCAATGAGAAAATACGCAGAAAAGAGCAAATCTTAGATTTACAGATATGGAAGCTCAGGAAAGATAGCGCCCAATGATTTAAGCTTTAATGGTGGGCCTAAAAACCGGGGCATCAATAATTATCATAGCCTGTTTTCTTCTACACTTCTTCAATGCTGCACCAACTGTAATATCTATAAAAAAAATAAAATCGTAGTAAGTTGATGGTAGAAATTTATTTGGCACCTTTTCCAGATACTTGAAACGGTTGCCTTTCTCGAACCACTTGTTGCATCGTTGGATGCAGATAACTGAAGTCCCGATTAGCATTGAAAAACATTGCATTATTGAATTCTAGTTTAGATGATTGTACCGAGAATGAAAGGAAAACAAGGGCTAAAATAGACCCCAGTCCCAGATTCATATTATATTTATATTCTAAATCTCCAATTTTTCACGGCATTTGGGTCAAATATCTATCCTCAGAGCTATTTCCAAGTAATGTATAAATATATTTACTGCCCAAAAAAGAATTCAGTACCAAAGAAAAATGAATTACTAGGAATTGGCCGTATTGTTTACTAGTTTAGAGAAGTATCTAAGTTTAGGATTACATCGTTATGTAAATTTCTGTATAATATTTCTTTTTGAGATTTTACATCGGTTGTTTTGGGTTTATTTATTTTTGTATTGACAAACAGTTTGGAAGAGTTTTAATTAGAGCCCACTTATATTATATGTTATTGTCAATTATTTGCTGTTTTAGGTTTATTTATTTTTGTATTCGCAAACAATTTAGAAGAGTTTTAATTAGAGCACAATTATATTATATGTTATTGTGTGTTATTTGTGAAAATTTACTTCGTATAACAACATGTTTTGGGTTTACTTATTCCTTTATTCTCAAGCAATTTAGAAGAATTTAAATTAGAGTCCAGCTCAGCTCTATTATATGCTATGGTCTAGCTCTATTATATGCTATGCTGTAGTTTATTATATGTTATTGTAGTTTATTATATATGTTATTGCGAATTATTCGTGAAAATTTACTTGGTGTAAGAATAGATTTTAGTAAATTACACGACTCAAATTAACTAATCCAAAAAATCCATTTAGAACAAGATTGCCCCAGCAAAATTTGCTCAGTTCTAACAGTTATACTACTGCATTTGAAACCACATCAAGCAGTTTACAGAAGCGAGAATGCCGTAAAACACAGTGTAACAGTAATAGATCTGTCAGAGTATTTATATAGGAAAGGTCTGACTAAATAAAACAATAAAATGTAAGAGGGAGGTAAACTATGGGCGTTCTCGAGTGCATAAGGGTTTTGCGGGGTTTTTTAATCGATTTGACATTGCCAACATTAAACCTAATCAATCGATTTTCGAAAAGCTAACTATTTCTCTCGCGCGGGGTGCGAGGGATTGCTGCAAATTCCTGCATCTAGTCGGATCATTGTTCTTTACCAGAATGTTTATGCAGTAGTCTATAACGCGACTTTTTGAAAGCCTTTCCGGCGGATTTTTCCGGTCAAAATCCGGCAGCAATTCATTGGAATCCCAAGTTTGATAGCTAGTTTCTGCACAATCAACGGCTCTTAGGGGTTTTTCAGGGCGCTGAATCCAAATATGCAGTTAAAAAACCATTTTAACTACTAAAAATAAAGATTTAACCTCATTTTTTCCGCAGATTCCGTCACCTAAATCTCCAAAAAGTCGCATTATAGACAACTCCAATGTTTATTACATATTGAAAAGCAATACCTGACAAAGTCTAATAGGGTTCCGGCAAGATCCACATGATATCATAGACTCCGTGGAAATCGCAGGTACTCAATGATGACCATGGCATAGGGCTATATGCAGTACAAGGCATTCATGGGGGATGTTTCCACGTGAAGTATAAAGGTTGGTATATTGTCTGCCCTCTCACGCAATAACCAGGCCACAGCAGCAGATAGTGGCAGGTGTTTAACTTTTTGTGTGGCCGATTCATTCCATAATGTTCGTGCTGTGAGCAGGTAACTCGACCAGATTTCAGCTTGAAACATATCACATAAGTACTGAAGATTTCGCTTTCGATTATAAAATCAACATCGTAGAAGCTGTAGCTGCTTGGGAGATTTAGCCAAGTAAATTATGATGACCGACCTCATAATTCACATGGGCCTGTTCGTGCGTTGCACGGCTTTATAAACCAATAGTAATCCGCACTTTATACATACACAGATATTTAGATATTTAGATGTTTTGCAGTTCACGAAAAATTCATCTTCTCCCAATATTTAGCAACTTCTATGCCGTCTATAACAGGAAAAGAACAAAGAGAAGCATAATTTCATATACTGAAAACGTGATTTGGTAATTTCTATCTGACATTCATGAGTATATTCCGTCATGATTTTGATGATGATAATATGATTTTGCTTTTTAAAATAATTTTATCAATACTCTCTTTTTCCATGGTAATTTCTATCTGTGACATTGAGTATATTCTGTCATGATTTTGATGATGATAATATGATTTTGGTTTCTTACATAATTTTATTAAAACTCTCTTTCTCTTTTTCCATTAAGGTTTACTTATTGTTAATTTTTTTACCATTCATCATAAGTAGGTTTAGACCATATTTTTTTTCTTTCTACTAGTTATTTTTTTGTTATTTATTTTTGTTGAAATTGTATGAACAAATGATGTACATAAAGGTTGTTTCTCTTTTAATATTAATTAAAAAAAGTTGTGTATGGTCCATGTAAAATCACAATGGAAAAAGGTGCTAAAGAGATTCACATTCAAGATAGTTACAAAACGCTTAGGAAAGGCCCAATAAGGGTTATGGGCAGATGCAGGCTCATTTGTGGAAACTACGTCTCATTGATTAAAAGGAACATCCCTTTGCCCATTATGGTTTTCGAGACAAACTAAATTTGATTAACGAGATAAATGATGTGTTAGATTGAATTCGTTATGTGTTTGTGAAACAAAAACAAATCATGTTTTTGTTTCTATAGCTACAGAATTATTAAATTAATTGCTAGGGCTTGAGTTAGATTAGTTACCCACATAATTAACGGGCAATTTAGAAGCCTGTTAATTTGAGAGGAGAACAGTCCTAAGCTCTAAAAGATAGGTGTGGAGAGAAGATGGTAGGCTTAAAACAAGCCCCACATCTTCCATACTATATATATTCATTGACTAAAACAATTTGAAAGACATACCAAAAGATCTACCACTATCTTGTATATTTTCTGTAACAATTCCAGTATTTAAAATTTAATAAAAGAAAATAGGAAGTAAAGAACATAATATCAATGTAATGCTACAACACTCAATTAGAAAAAATATAAAATAACTGAGAGGACACACCCACTTATATCATTTAAACCAAATATATAGTAGTGACAGGTAAATCGGGGAATGCAATAAAAACCCTCAGAAGAGAAGTTGTCTTCAAAAGAAAAAGAAAAAAGAAAACAAAGATGCCAAGCACATACATCTATATAGAGTAACCAATTTATGCAACCAAAAAGAAATCCAACTCTTAAAAAAATTATGGACTAAGAAGTATCACTTAATTACGATATGTATCAACAATATACAAGGCATGAATTGTGTGAAAGGAAAATTAACCATATGCAATGCTAAGAAGAACCCTCGATGTCTATCCTTTGGAAAAGAATATTTTAAGGCTACAAACCCTCCATGAGAATGCATATCATATAAAACGTTTTCTTAGCAAGAATCTAGCAGAAGAGCTCAAGAATTAAGTTCTAAGGTAATGGCACAGCCCTAGCTTGATTAACTCCAAGTCGTGTCAAGGTCTAATAGTCAAAACCCTGGGACATGCAATAATCATAAACAAAAATTCAATAAGGACTTGCATTGTTTAGTCACACCAAAAATCATCGATAACTAGCCCTAGCAATGTCGTTGTATATCGAGTACAAAGACTTATGACCCGCAATGACCATAGAGGGTCTATTAGTGATGTAAATTAACATTAGACAGAAAACAAACCATGAATGAACTTTAGGGGTTGGTAAAAAAAGGACACGATTCTTTACCTAGTTGAGAGATCCGAAGCTCAATCTGCATCATTGTAGCCAAAAATGAAGAAATTATTACTTTTGAGATTAACACGAACTTTCATTGCAAGTGGAGAAGTGAACTAGGGCTAAGAAGAAAAGTATGTAAATAATACATTACCCATTTATGAATGTGAAAATACAAGTGTGTCCCAGCTGAGTAGGAGGAATTCATTACTGAGGTGCGAGCCTTTTAAATTTTGAAACCCTAGTCAGGGGTACCTAGATGCCAAAGTTTCGAAAGAAAAATTAATACTAAAGACTATAGTATCAATGAGTCTAAAAATATATCTTTATATTATCAACTGCAAAGATCAATACATTAAGAGATTTGGTATTGTGGAGTAGGTAAATCTCCTCTATGGACATAGGTGATCTCTCTAGCCCAAGAATGGGTCTAGCCACAAATAGAACAATCTAATGTAAATTTCCTTAAATTAGAATCGAATAAGAGGGCCTACCTCTTATAGCGCTAATCCACTTGATGTTGATCTTGCCTCCTAGCTCCAGCTTCCTTTCTTTCAAACACCTAAAACAAACATGCAAGATACAACAACAAACATGATAACATCAAATCCAATTCAATCTACTCAAAATGTCAAGTAGTTTTAAGCTATCAAATGTAATATTACAAACAATATAGGAAATAAACCATTAGTTGCATTAATAAAACTTCAAAGAGAAATACAACCAGAGCCTTGACATTGCAGGCTCCCTTTGGCATGTACGGGTTCTGACACCACTATAAGCGTCTCATGATTCACCCTCAAAACAATGGATGTTCAAGGCCTCTTTCCTTTTGCTCCAAACCAAACACCACAAGCTTATTCTCCCTTCACACACAAACTAGAAGGCTAAGGTTCTCAATATGGCTCTCAAGATTTGGATATTATTTCAGCCCTTTCATTAGCTAATTGAGGCTCTAAAATGGGGAGTTTATATAGCTTTGATAGAGGGGAAATGGATCCTCTTATGGTGGGAGAGACCTTATCCCTTTTGGTTTGTTCCATTTTAATAGGGGAAAGGAGCCCAAACAGTTTCTCTCGGCTCTATCTTGCTCAACCATTTACCAGACTTTCATTCACGAAGCCTCTACACCTAGAACCTTCGACTCCATTTTTTAAAAATTTCCAAAAGAGGGTTGGAGTGAGTGATGAATGGCTCACATGAGTCATTCGATGCTAGTCCTAGTTTTAAACTCTACAAACGAGCACAGGGGAAGAACTAAGCATTAGCGTCGGTCTTGACAATTGGGTTTGGAGGAAGATTCTTGGGAAATGATGTAAGAGGGAAATGTTCTGCAGATGAAGAGGGCTGTAGGGACATGTTCTTCATGGCAAGGAAACATATGAGGGTCACCATAGAGGTCCTACAAGATCGAGGAACGGGGAGTATAGGGATAGTGACAAAATGTTGTGTAACAGATGCCCCATAAAGCATGAAGGCCGAACAAGAGTGAGGGGTGAAATGCTTTACGAGTAGATACATGGAACCAGAGACCGCCATCAAAAAACCTACAAGAAATCACATATACATATACATCACTAAAATCTCTAAGACATGAATCGTGATATGGACGTAGCCATCTAGAAAAAAATCATGTAAATGGATCCAAGGTATGGGCATAGCCATCCAATAAGAAGGATCATATCAAACCCAAGGTATGGTCGTAGCCATCCAATAATGAGAAGGATCACATATAACAGACTCGTGGTATGGTCACATCCACCTATCTGAAAGAGACATGTATGTAAGCATGATCATGTCAAATCACCGAGCAACCTAGACTTATGTAATTTGAGCCCAGGGTCTTGCGCTTCAACATAACCTGATCAAAGTACAATTTCTAGCATGTGAATAGATGTGTTGATGTCGAACATGCTAGAAAATCACTTGATTACCATTCAATGATGTGAACTGTTAACAAGCGCGAGAGAAACCACCAATAATGACAATGGCTCTCAAGATACCAACAACAAAATTCAAAGAGTGTGAATAAGGAACTGAAGTCGAATACCCGTGATGTCCCGATCGAAGGCAAATGATGTGAACCTGACGTCAAGTGCTAAGAACTTACCATTAGGGCATGCAAGCTCTAAGGTTCTGAAATGGAGTCTCTTAGCCAACTTCTCAGATAATGAGCTGAAGTCGACAAGAAGTGACTATGTCGAAGGAGAGCCATGATCAATCCCACATCATCAACACAAGACAAGGGATACAATGATTATGAATGATACAAAGAACCAGGAATGAATGTAAATTGCACAAGGATTAACTCTTGAACACATCAGTGACATGACTTCGGAGTTTGGCAGCTTTGGGATCCATAAGATCGGAGGTCATGATCACATGGTAGAGAGCAAATGGAAAGGAAAAAAATGGTAGCCCAAACCCAGGAAGGTCAATGATGATGTGGGGATATCCCAACCTAACACGAAGTGTCATGTTCAAGGGTGACTAACTACCGACACAACTGGTAAACATTTCCTATTTTCCCCCACCATTTCTGGCAGGTACCCCAATTATTTCTTATCGCAAGCTTAAAGGGGATAACATGTGCTTGCACTTTAATTCCATCCTTCGGATGAATCCAACCTCGTAAGATTAATGAGCCCTAGTGTTATCACTCGTTCGGATCTCCAAGGCTGAGGAAGAGTCCAGCTAAGGTAACCATAGACCAATCTTTTGACTTGTTAGTGTTGAAAAATGTACAACAAGAAATGTTAAATTTAGAATGTGCTAAAAATAGACCTGCTAAAAATAGCATGTTAAAAATAGCAGTTTGGCTAGTGAGGTCATTGGCCACATTGGGTGAGAGGTGAAGCTGCTAAAAATAGAAAGTTCTAAAAATAGCATTTCTGGGTCCCTTCCTATTTATAGTAGTCCCTAGTCTATCTATAGGAAGTAAAATTAACTTTGGTCTTAACAGTTGTTGGAAATATTAATTAATTAATTTAGTTGAGTTAATTAGTTAAGGAAATTCAAATTTCAAGTCTTTGTGAGCATGCACATGAGTTGTCCCATTGATTGGGGGAATGAGTATGAGTTCTATAATGAGAGAATGAGTTGACGTAGTTCTAACTAGTCAAGTCCAGTTAGATTATTTTAACAAGTTGTTAAAATAATAAACTATAGATTGTTAATACTTGCATGCATGTGACAACTATTATTTTAGATAATTGAGGACACACTCATGGATAACTGTAGCATGTCAGTTCTGTCAGAGACATAGTTTAGATCAGATGAGGGGCAATGTACTATCAGATGCTAGGATATTTCTAGTAAGTATTCCTTGCATGAGGAAGAAATCTATTTTCTTCTATGACTATGTAGTTGGACCTAAGGTGACAGCAGGTATGATTAGGCCAATTTTCAGCCTATATAATGAGGCGTAGGTAGTCCATAATTTTTGTCTTCTGATTGAAGATCATCAGGATCTTTTGATTACAGAGAGAGCAAGATAGCTATTGAGCTGATTCTTTTTGTATGTTGCTGAGGATCTACACTCGATTGATAATACAGTGTTGGGGTTTTATGTTGGTGCTTTCCCTTGGATATATCTTGTGTTATGTGTGATTATTTCTCTTGATCAGTTATGCATGATTCTACTTGACGTTGCTCATGAATTCGATTATGCTTCTGCTTAATGTTTTGTATAAGTAGAACAAATATTATGCTTTAGGACATTGCATATATTGGTTTGTTCTATAGGTGAAATTTCTACATGGTATCAGAGCATAGGTGATCAAGGAAGAACAATATACAAGCAAGAGAAATTTGAAGTTTATTGTTCAGCATATAGATCTCAAGTTCTTATCAAATCTATTTCACCGATGGCTTTCTATGGTTTGAGGCTTGAGTATGTCCTTGGTGGCAGCTCAAACTATATAGCTTGGAAGGATGACATGGAGGTAGTTTTGGAGGATAATGGACTTAAGGATTTCATTGATCAAGAAATTCCTAAGCCTACTGACAAGACTAAGCAGGTGGAATGGAGGAAGTATGTGGCTAGAGCGAGGAGAATTCTCTTGGAGGGAGTGCGAGATCACTTTGTCTCGAGCCTCCATGGGAAGGACACTCTGCATGCAATGTGGAAAACATTGAAAGATTTATATAAGAATAGTAGTGATCAGAGGAAGCTAGCACTGAAGGACAAACTTCGAAAGATCAATTGTGAAAGGGGTGAGACGATATCTATGTATCTAACCAAGCTCATCACATGTAGGGATGATCTTGCAAGTGTAGCGGACGTGACATCAGATGAGGATATGGTGAGAATAGTACTCCTTGGCCTTCCTAAGAGCTAGTATAGCTACAAGGACTTGGTGAATGGAAGGGAGAAACTACCAGATTGGGAATGACTATGGCCAGTTTTGATGCAGGAGGAGATCAAACAGAGCACCATAGATAGTTCTTCATCCATGCATGACGAGGAGAACTGTGCCTTAGCGAGTAAGGTGAAGAAGGGGAAGGAGAATGTTTCTCTTTCCGAATCTAGTTCTTCCAATGATGGGAAGAAGGTTGACAAATCAAAAGTGCGATTCTTTTATTGTCATGAGGTGGGCCATTATGCTGCAAATTGTTCACAGAGGAAATCCAAGAAGGGATCTAGGGAAGGATCTGAAGGTGAGGCACTTGCTTCACAATTTGAGTTGGATTTCATATTCTTTGCATGCATGGTTTCATCGATGGTGTGAAGTGCTTAGTTTCTTGACAGTGGAGCTTCTTTCCACATGACCGACGACAAGAGTTTGTTCAATACTTTAGAGGAGAAAGATCTCCAGATACTCACAGCGCTGGGTAATGATGAGAAGTATAGTGTCTCAAGTGCAGGCATGATTATTTTTCAGAGGGAGCATGAATCTCACCTTACCTTGACTGATGTCAAGTATGTACCAGGACTGAAGAGAAACTTGGTGTCGATCGTGATGCTGGAAGATAGAGGCTATGATGTAGTCTTCAGTAAGGGAAAGGTTTCCCTTAGACACATCATCACTAGACAGGTGAAGCAGATTGGTTCACGGGTCAAGAACTTGTATGCTCTTGAGGTTCAATATGCATGCAAAGCCTTGAGCAACAAGGCAATTGATTGAGACTTGGTGGTTGAGAGGGAGGGTATATTACCTCTCAACATGCAGAGCCAGAAGAAGTCTTAGATGATTTTGGAGGAGCCATGATTGGTGTAGCAGCTTCAGGAGGTTGTGGAGCATCTGTTGGATACCTATACTAATAGGTTTCATATTTCATGATTGGCAAAGTCAAATGCCAAATATGCTCTACTTTGCTGACTCAAAGATCCCATATTTCCAAAGAAAAGTAAGGTGTGTACATGCCTTCATGCCTATTAAAGTGTTGATGGATGGTCCAACAGTCTAATCTGGATCATGCCATGTTTCAATTTTTTGTTGTAGAATAGAGAAAGAAATCTGTCCAAACTGTTTAATCTTGGTAGATCAGTAGTTAGGCAGAGAAACTAAACTGTTTAATCTTGGTAGATCAGTAGTTAGGCAGAGAAACTAAGGCTCCCAACTGCTTAATCTGGGGCCTTGGAAGAAATAAGGGTAGTGCTAGATAGGAAATCAAAGGAAAAGGCCAATGGAAAAGAAAGGGCACATAAAGGGTCTGCAAGTCCAAGTGCACCCTCCAAGAAGAAACAAAAAATGCTAGGCAAAATAGTTGGGTAGGTAGATGGGGTTGCAGAAATGGTGTTCCTTCCAAGCTGAATTTTGCTAATCAAATACAAGGAAAACAACATAATGAAGCATGTTTAACTTCCCTTTTTTCCTGATTCATCACTCATTACTAACCTCCCTTTACAAGGTGTGTTTATAAGAGAGATTTAAGGTTTTATGTTGGTCCTTATGGCCTTTAAAAGCCACATTTCTTGTGCAAAGTTCTTTTCATTTTTATCTACTCTTTAAACTAAGTTGTTTTCAAGAAAACTTAGTAACATCACTCTTCATTCACCCTCTCCCTCCATATTAACATCTAACTTTTATTATCTAGCTCCCTATGCTTCCCTTTCCCTACTATTATAACACCATGGTGTATAAACCCTAAGCATTCTATAAATATCCCCTCCTTGGCACTATTAGCCATATGTTTCACTACCAGGGAATCAAATTGGCATCTGGTCAGTCTGAGAACCCGAGCCTAACACCCTCATCCCTCAGAAGCTCATCTACTTAGCCAACCCTTCATTTTGCCTAAAGAAACCTTGAAAAAACCCTTTTGCACCCTTATACCCACTCAAAAACAAAAAAATGCATGAAAACCCACTTTCCCCGCCTTATCCTAAGGTCGGGACCCATTTCCGCTTTTGTATGAAATTCCATAGAAAACCCATCTTGTCCTAAGTTTTGTGATATGCGCACCTTTATGAAAAAACATTAGAAAATCATGCAAATACGTGAATATTTCCAAAGTCCCGCCCGGGCACAGATCCCATCAAAAAATCATTTTTTAATCCCCACCCGACGCCATATCACCCGTGCAGATCATCGGCTCGATAATCGTCCGATCAAGCCCTTTTTATCCAACGGCTAACGTTGATATCGGACCGACCCCGACGTCCGGACGATATCGTCCGATATCTGTCAGTCGCTGATGTCAGGTCGGGTCCACGCGTCACCTCCAAGTTCTATCGGAGCCCCCTCTGATAGATTCCCTTCCGTATAAGAGCTGGTCCGATATTTCGCCACCTGTCTGCCGACGTCAGCGCCCCCTCACTGCCTGCGTCAGCGCCACGACCGCGCGCCCTGTCGACCATCGCTCCACCTGTCTGCCACCTCACTACCCCCATGGACTGGTCATAGGCCGCCATGTCACCTGATGACGTCATTCTGACGTCATCTGAACCTGACCCACTGGGTGACGTCATGCTGACGTCATCCAAAAAAGTCGCGAATGACCCAAAAAAGCCATATTTTGTCAAATTTCATGTTCTTTTCGCACTTTTGGAAAAAATGATTGTTTCGCTCTCTACATGCGTTTTACGACCATTTTTCACCAAATTGTTCAAAATCAACTAGGAGACCTCCGTGCGCCTACCCACCTGCATTGGTGACCCGGCCCATCGATTTACTAGGTATTTCTCCATACAAGTCTTCTCCAAACCTGGTTTTTCTCTGTAATAACAAAAAACTCATTGAGAGCACAGAAAACGCATAATTCACCAGAAAATTACATGAACCCAGCTCCCACTTGAAAAGCTAACGGTCGAAATTCATTAGCCGATCCATTTAGACTAAATTTTCACTAAAAACCCGCATTTTGTGTTCGCGCAGTCGTGAACTAAAACTCGGAACCTGCACTCAATTGTTGAGAAAGGTCTGTTAAAGACTAATATTTGCCTTCTCAAGTGACTGAAACAGTATTTCAATTGCTGTAAACTTGCCATGTTACCCTTCATTTTTCATTTTCGCCTCTTTACTCAGGCAGTGCTCTTTACTATTGTCCAGTCTAAGAAACAACAGTTTATTTACAAAACAAAACCCAACTAACCATGGAGACTCTAGTTGCACCAGTGGCCCTCAATGTTGCTCCCCTAAATGCCCCTCAAAGAGAGCTGGAGTGGCAGGATTTGGCAGACTTGGACTACCAAATCTCAGAGGACTCCTCATCAAAAAGCAAGTTCCA
>APFE031542494.1:37735-61417 GCA_000404065.3 Pinus taeda | reverse complement strand
ACTAATTTTTTTTATGCTTATCATGTATTGATTATTATTCGAATTTACTAAAGATTTAATTAATATGGTTGTGCTAGTAATTATTGCTAATTATATTAAAAATTTTGAAGCTCTATTTATCTCTATTTAGTTTGATAGGCTTTGTGTCTACTTTCCAAGTTGAGTTAATATGATTGTGACTTCCTTTTGAACAATTAGATAAAACTCTCATTCTTCTATTTTTTGTTTCTTTATTTTCCAAGCCATTGTACATTCTTCTTGTATGTTTTGTTTGGAAGTCATTATTGAGTTGCTTCTATAATAATAAGCTTTAATTTTCTTTTGACTTTTTTTTTAGGCTAGGTGTTAACTTCTCTTTCTTCAAATCCTTTTCAATATTCTTTTGCATGTCTTGGCAACCTAATATATAGTGTCTCTTAAAATAAAATTTGCTAAAATATACTGGCTTATCAATAATACCACATAAAAATCATATCTCACTTCATATGACACTCATAGATATCACATTTGTTTAATTAATTATTTTAATGAAATTTTGAAAAAGTTGGTAATCATTTCTGAGATAGATATCATTGTTTGAGTTGTGTAGACTAATACGAATATTCTAAAATATTACTCAAAGGTTAAATCCCTCTTATTGATAATTAAATTAAAATTTTGGAAACCTTGTTGCAAAATAAACATTCCTATTTATGTCATAACTCCCCTAATTTTTTTTTCCTCAAATATATCAATCTAACCTTATCATACTCTTAGTGAATATTACAATAAAAATGCATACCATGGATGGATATAATAACGCAAATTATGGTTAACTCTACCTTATAGATATTTAATTGCATGATAAAAAAGGCTTGTTAACTCTATCTTAAACATATTCAATTACATAGCAACCTTATATATACATGTTTACTATGAACCTATTTACCTTGTTTTACATTGTCACATAGTAATCTTCTTAAGTTATGTGAGACTTAGGAACACTTCATTCATTTGTCATTATATTAAATTATGCCTATATCATTATGTTTGCTTGCTATATGTGCCCTACCCTTCTTTTAACCTCAAATTTACGCTAGCTATGTAACTTGGGTCTGCAATAGGTTAGATATGGATTAGGGTTACTCTGTTACCATGAAATGAGTGTGTCCTTCAACACGTGGCACTTATGTTCTAAAAAAATTGTGCTTAAATCCCCTCCATGTGAACTCCACATGAACTGTTATACTCACCTGATAAGGCAGTGGGAGACAATTCTCGCACATCAACTATGGTAATTTCCCTCCGATTCGCATCGATTCAAATTTTGTTTCGTTCATGACTTTTGATTCTTCCTATAACTGATGTGTGAGATATTTTTTTTTGTGAGGCAAGTGGCGATGGCCTTTAGTTCTGTCACTTTGACAACTAGGTATAGTTTGAGTTGTGTCCCATCCTTTCATTGGTAAGTTTCTTCATAACTACTTCAATGAAAATTGAGAGTGGGTGGATCTCTAAATGGTGTTGCAATGGTGTTTCTTCCCCCTTCCAGTTTCATCTTATTTCCCTCATGCAAAAATACCTTGAAGAGTTTACCACTATTATGGATTTTAGCGGAGTATGAACTCATAGACGTGCGTACATTGGGTGCCTCTAGAAGTACCACTCTGCAAAAATTTTCAATTATTTTTAGAGATAGTAACGATGTATTTTTTTGTCCACACCTATAGATCTTATTGGTATTGTGACTTACATTATTCTTCTAAATTTCAGAATTAAGCTATGGTTCGTATTATGCATCAATTGTTTTCTTTTCAGATTATTTCACTGGCCATAGAGCTTGTATTTCCTTCAGGAAATATCTCCTTCTTGGGAACCCTCACGTCTGCAAAAGTACTTGGAATGTGAAACCTTGAGAACATGATCCTCAAGTGTGAAATTTTGACTCCTCGCTCAGGTAATACCCATTGTTATGAAGATTTTTGATTTGCGGTTCTGGTGCATCGTCGTGGCAAAGAATTTACAATTCTATGTTTTTCTTATTTTTCTTATATTTTTATTCTTTGTGTTTTATTCACATATGTGACGTTGCCAAATGATGCTAATGCATATGATATATATGTGAATTTAGAGGGAAATGACAGTGAGAGGGTGTATATAGGGTTTTTTTCCTCTATGTCCACTGCAATGCAGTGATACACAGCTACATGTAAATCTTTTCCTTAAGTTATATATATATAGATATAATTTCCTATTCTGTGTGGTGTAAAAATATTTCCCAAAGCTGATGACATCCATATTCAATTGACATTTTGATCTTTCCCTCTTACCGGAGTCCAATATATGTTATTTCTATGGTGCCTCTACCAACTATACCAACTAAAATTTTTGCCTAGGGGTCCAGGTTAGTTACAATTCTCTCTGAACTCAAGCCTTTCCATTGGTTTTTTTTGGTGTGATTGATATGGGTTATTATTCTTCCATGTAATGGACCTATGATTGAAAGCGAGTTAGCAATATATGTTTATGACACATTCTTAGCTTTTGAATCCTTCATCAACATAAATTTATCCTATGTGCCTATATTTTTGTTTGGAGGGTCGTTCAAGGCATATTTCATAGTTATGAGGTAAAAATTGTGTGTTGTACTCTCTAGTTTTTTTTGATATATTAATGTCTAGTAGAGTCCCTGTGTAATAAGAGTTATATTTTTTTCTTTTTGAATAGCAATAATATGCATGTTGTATTTAAAAATACTCTGACTATGAGTCCAAGCACTCATTTTAATTAATATCTACAATGTCATAGGGATAGAAGCATACTCACTATAGTCTTGTACTAACCTTTGTATTTATTCCAAATTTCAAATATTATTCCAGAGTTCATTTAAATAGTGTTATTATCTCTTAATTTAATTCAATGTGAGGTTATGGGTAATGATTCATTAGTATTTTCATTTCATCTCTTTTTCTATGATTTGACTCTATGATTTTTGCTTTAGTTGATAAGAAAACTAGAGTAATTACTTCCTTAACGTTTTTCAACTCATATAAGCTTAGATAAAAATCCCTTTCTATGCATGTCAGCACAAGAAGATATTAGTGTTCTATTTGTGTATGTTTAGTTTAACAGTTTACTAGTTTCCATTGATAGTATGATTTTCATTGTAGTGAGTGAATGTACCAGAGTAGTATTAAAATTTTACTAGCAGTATACTTAATCAAATAACAAATCCTCAATTGACTCACTGTCAATAATTTCCATCTTTTTTCACTGTAATTACTTTTCATGTATTCTACTTTTCATATATTCTACTGCTCTTTGAATTACAATTAGATATCTTTGTTATTGAAAATTTCCAAATGACCAGTAATACCATTATTTCTCATAATTAGGTGGCCTTAGTTTTAGTGTTTACTTCATATTTAATCTTTCTAGATTCGTTAACTAATACCCATCATACTCATTTATTTCCTATATTGACTAGTGCAACCATTTTCTTATGAAATGTATATTAGATCAAAGGAGATAGTTAGCTCTTGTATATTTAGATCTAGAATGTTATACTCAATAATTTAACTTCCATTTTCCCAAAATTATTGTATCAAATCTATCCCTTATAACTTATTCTCTTTTTTTAGCAAATTGTTAGTGACAATGTTTAATAATAGTTATCTACATGGGAATGCAGTTTTCTACCAATAAAATTTGCAACATTAAGATATATATGACCCTATGAAACCATGTTGTATATCCCCTTTCTTTAAAATATGATATATTTTCACTAATTTTCCAATCACTATATGCATGTATTCTTATATATTATTGTTTAATGCAAAATTATTAAGCATCAAAATTATGTGCAGTATTCATATGCATCACACTAACTTTATCATTCAAAGATATCAAAACCAAAAACTTAATTTAATTAGTTTATAAAGATAAAGTAGGGGCCTTTTACGACTTAGCTTTAAAATGTACTCATTCATCACACGTAGATCCACTCCTACCACCATGCGTTCATAGCCTCGACAAGGGTACCTTTTAACCAACAACAATCTAGTGTCCCATCAATCTAATAGTGCAATAATTAGAGGTAAATTTTATTTTTCTTTTATTTTCCCTTTTTTTAATGCTAAAAATCCATTGTCCTCATTTCTTGGCCAGATAATGATAATGTCATTCACTGGTAACAATCAAACTGAACAAGTTGACTTGTGATGAGACCCCTTGTCTTACAATTAAAAATCATAAGCCATTACCCTGATTTAGTGTTCAGAGTGGTAATGTCAGTTTAATTGGTTGTCTATGAACATGGTAAGAAGGCTCATGATGAGACCTCTTACCTTTTTAGATTTATTATATTTTAGAATTACACTATAAAAAATTCCCTTTCTAATGGATGGGGAGGATCAATGACTCCTTAAGTGTTTTGGATGACAAATCTGAGTTGAAAGTTTTAAGTAATAAGACAGTCTTTACTTTTTAAGGATAACCTTTTTGAGTTAAACTGGAGTAAAATGATATAATTTTTCAGGTTTTTTTAAAGATGTTACAACTTAATGGACAAGAGTTTCATAGGTATACAATTTTTATCTAATTTTCAATTTTGGTAATAAATTCTTAAGAATTCCTACCATCAAAATGAAAAATAAAAATAGCTTCAAGGGAGGTTTGAAAAGTCAATAGACTACTATTTAAAATTTTATTAACAAAATCTATAAAAGGAAAATAAATTGCACTGGGATGTACAATGGGAGTAATATTTTATACATTTTTTATTTTTATTTATTTTTTAAAGAAATTAAGAAAATAATTTATTTAAGATGAGCCCATTTATAGGGAGAGAAACTCCTTTTCCTAATAAATCTTTAAGTATAATCTATTCAATAATCTGAAATGGACGAAGCCATAATTTCTAAAATTTGGTATGTTTACCTTTTTCTTCGTGGTATTTGTCCCACTTGAGAACTAGATCTCCAACTTGGAAGGGTCTTTGTGTGACTGAATGTGCATCAAAGGAAGCTTTGACCATATGTTGATGTTTGGTGTGTGTGAATTTGGCTTTTTCCCTTTCTTCTTTTTGTTTTAGAATTTGTGAGTTTCTTGATTGCATTGAAGAAGAAGGTGTTTCTTCAATAAATTGTACTAGGGCTAATGAAGGAAGAGTTAAATGTGATGGAATAATGGCTTCGTTTCCATAGACTATGTTAAATGGATAACTTCCTATAAAGGCCTTCTGAGTTATCCTATCAGCCCATAAAGAAAATATTAAATATTTATGCAAGTTTCTTTGATTTTGATCTATAGTTCTTTTGATTATCCTAAGGAGATTTTTGTTAAAGGATTCTTCCAAATCGTTTCCCTAGGTATAGTAATTAGAAGAATATTTGAATTTAAAACATATGCTAATTAAAAATTCAATCATACTAGTACGCTAAAATTAAGATGCATTATCAAATATAAGTGTAGAAGGAAAACCAAATCTTGTAATGATAAATTGATCAATAAATTCAATAATAGATTTAGAATTGAATACCTTTAGCCGAATTGCTTCCACCCACTTAGTGAAGTAACATCTAGTAGTCATAATATACCTATGTTGTTTAGAAGAGTGAGGAATGACCTCACCTATGCTCTCCAGTCCCCATTGTTCGGATGGTTGATCGATGTTGACTAGCTACAGAGGCAAAGTTGATTTCCTTTTTCTTCCAAAAGTAGTTTGGCATGTTTTTCATTTCCTCACATATGTGTGGGTATCTTTGAAGAGATTGTGCCAATAGTATTAGGCATGCAACATTTTGTGTGTTGTAGTATCTCCTCCAAAGTGTCCACCTGTTGGTCCATCGTGAAGTTCTTGCAAAACTATTTGTGCTTTATACTTTTCTAAGCATCTTAATGATATGAATCATAGTTTCTCCTAAACAACACATTATCAACAATCTCATAATTTTTTGATTTTAATCATAAAGCTGTTTTTCTTTTATAATTGAGTTCACTAGGGGCATATCAATTTTTGAAATAAAAAATTAAATCATCATATTGAGAATCAACATCAATTACACTTACTTCAGGAATGTGTTCATTGTTACCTGTGTCCTCTTTGGCTGGTATGTTGGATTCTCTTGTAGCGAGTTTGCAAAAACCTTTGCCTCTCACAATTTTGGTAGGTTTTATTTGATATTGTATTCCTGGAGAGCTATTAGCCAATTTTCTCTCTTTTCCACTAATTATTTCTACAATAGTAATTGCCTCACTATTGGGAATGGTACTATTACTTTTGTGTGTGTTTCTAAAAGAGAAAAACTAAAATTCTTTACAGATTTATATAAAACAAATGCATGTTTTTATACCTTTGAATAATTCAATTCAACACCCTGAAAATTTGAGCTGGAAAATGAGATGGGTGCTTCAATTTTCTCATTATTAATTTGTGTCAAAACAGTGGCACTAGGCGTTGAAGAAGCATAGGTATATAATATGAAATCATTGGAGAAATTCAGAGTATTTGAAGAGGTAGTGTCGATAATTGCTTGTTTAATTAAATCAAATGATTTCTTTTCATGCTGGCCTAATTTAAAAACAATGTTTTTCTTAATCATTTGTTGTAATGGTAAAATTATTTGTGAGAAATCAGGGACAAACCTTTTAACAAAATTGATTTGTCCAAAGAATTCTTGCATGATTTTTTTGTTGTATGGTGGAGAAATTTCTAAGATTTCTTTTATTTTACCATGGTCAATGTAAATTCCATTTTTCGACACAATAAATCCTAAGAGTTCCTCTCAACTAAGAGTGAAAAAATACTTTTTGGTATTTAATGAATTATAATATTTTGTACAACATTCAAAAATCTCTTTTAAGACCTGTAAATGAGTATTTCTATTTTTTGAATAAACAGTAATATCATCTAAATAGACAACAATTGTTTTATTGAATATATCTTTGGAAGTTATATGCATGGCTCGTTGGAAAGTGCCCCTACATTTATTAAATTGAATGGCATTTTTTGTTAGGCATAAGTTCCCCATTTCGTTTTGAAAGTAGTCTTTAGCCTATCATCTGGGTGGACCATAATTTGATTATATCGAGAGAAACCATCAAGGAGGAACTAGAAACTGATCGTAAAATTTATTCGATAATGGGTAGGGGGAATTATCCTTTTCACTGGCCTTATTAAGATTCCTAAAATCTATACAAATTTGGATATCACCATTTTTCTTCCTAATAGGTACCAAGTTGGAAGCCCATATTGAATTCCTAACAGGAAAAATGATTTGGCCTTAAGGAGTTTATTCAATTCCATTTTGATTTTATTATCTAAGTTCGAATGAATTTTCCTTAGTTTTTGTTGGACCGGTTTCTCATTTGATATCATCTGAATTGTATGTTGAATAATGGAAGTGTCAAATGTTTTGAGATCTTCATAACTCTAAGAAAAAAAAATCTTTATATTTTTTAAATAAATGAATGAAGGATAATATTTCTTGAGACGAGAGACCAAGTCCTAAATTGATGTTGTGAGGACTAAGATCTGTCCCAAGATTTATTAATTCGAATATCAGAGTTGAAATATGTATTTTTGAATTAGTAACTCTTTTAAATATGTCTTTTAAAGCATATAGATCCTCAAGCTTAACTACAAATTTAGGTATGGGATTATGCTCAATTTTCTATTTTAATTGGTCATCATGTTCATCCTCATCAATTATTTGGTCATCATATGATTTTTTGGAACTTAAGAAGCTTAAAATGTCTTCATCATCATTAAATACCCACTATTTGGTGATATTATCGAGAATGGATGGCCTAAAGATTAATTCTATAGAAAATCTATTGAGAGAATGCTAGGAATAACATAATTGTTAGATGCTAAGAATTGTGAACTGACAGACCCAACCAAAGACTGATAATGCTTCAAGTGTGTAGAGATATAATTCATCATGTTTCTTACTTGTTTTACTACAATTTATGAATCTCAATAAACTTGAAGTTATTTAATGTTAAGGCTAATTTCTTTATACATAAATTGGACTAATGCCTCATATTCTCCAATATTGTTTGTGCATTCGAATTCCAATATGCAAGTTAGAATTGTCTTCATACCTTCAGGATTAATCAATATGCAACATGCTCCTACAACATCGCTTGATTTCAACCCATCAAAATACAATGTCTAGAATAATGAACTAACTAATGGTTTTTCTAGCATATTTACACATCTAGAAAAGTCTGTCTGTGAAAAAATTTCGATTTGAGAACTTACAGAATTACTTAGAAATGGTCACGTTTGTGCTTTAAAATTCTTAAAAAATGATTCAGTAGAGTAGTTTCCAAGAATGTTGTTATTAAATGCTACTGCCACATTTTCACCTTCAAAATCTATTACTGAATGTTTCATATGTTTTTCTCAATTGATTCTAATTTGATTCGACTTTCCATTAAATGGTAGCCACAAGTGAGACCAATCAGTGGCAAAATAACCATGTAGTTTTTCTGACCAATCTCTACTAAGAATTAAGCAGTATAAATATGGGATATCAACAACAAGCATATAAATTATTTGACAAAGTTCAAGATTCGAAGATATCTAATAGGAACAAAATTCATTTCTCCTATCATTTTGAATTTTGTCCTTTCGAGTTGCACTATGTGAACTGGATTTTTCTGGGCTGACATGTTTAATTTTAGACAAAGTGAATAGAGCATGATATTTGAAGAAGCCCTAGAATCTACGAAGGAATTATGTACATTTTTATTAAATATTTTAAAAGTCAAAAGAAAAGGAGTATGTGAGCTAGACTTGTCACCTATCATAATAGAATCAAAGGAATAGAATAATGAATGAACAAGATGCTTAACCAATCCATTAGAAGCTTTGGATACCACACGAGTAGGAAGAGGAGAAGCAGGTACTACATTCAATTCTTTTAGTAAAAATTTATGCTATTGTTCAAGTTTAGTGAGTTCATGAAGGGAAATGTTTTCTTTTATTTTCTTCATATCCTCAACTATATTCTTGATCCAGGTGGATATTGGTGGCCACCCGCTAATTCGACTTGGAACCCCTCTAGTGCTTCGTGCAGTTTTTTTTAGTTTCCTTAATTATAGCACAATTTACTATTTTTAGTAGTTTTTCGAGTCCTAAACTTCCGGAGCCGTTTTGAGGCCCTAAACCACGTTTTTTGGGAAATCTACCGCCAGCAATTTTTCTATCTAAATATCGTCTTTTTCGTCGTAGTCCTCGGAGAGACCTTTCCAATGGGCTATCATGCGCGTCAAACGGAGATAAGACGACCAATTCTCGACCCCGGGAAGTTGATGTCCCAACTTACCCAAAAAATGGGGCCCACAATTTGGCGTTTCATCTTCCAGGGTTAGGTTTTTGAATATGAAGGGTTTTTTTCCATTGTTTCTCAACAATAAATAGGCCTTCGAGCCTCATTTTAACACAGTTCAGAGGCATGTAGCCACACATCTCTTCTCAGAGATAAGCTACCATCGCCCTAGCTGGTTTATTTCTATTTCCGGTTGTAAGCATATTTCAGTACATTCCATTAATGAAATGAAACATTATTTCCACTGCATCTTTGTGTATATGGTTATCTTTATATTTTATTGCATTCCTGTTTAAATTTGGATTAGTGGTAGCAGAGGGGTCTTCTTTTTCTCTGTTTTTCTTTGCATGTCCGCAACGAGGTCGGGATATAAGGAGTTAGGGCTTGAACTGGTCGAACCTTTGCAAGACCAACCTCGCAAATCCCGACGGCCTCCCATGGTGGATGAGAAAAAAGATGAGGGGGCAGGAGATCCTATCAAAATCTTGCTCAAAGAAGCCCTGGCAAAGGAACGCGATGATGGATAGCTTTGTGCAGATCCTTCAGCGGCTACCCAGAGGTGACGCATCGGCTTCCAGTAGCTACTCTGGAAATGCCACACCCTTTAAGGTACAAGTGAATTTTGAAATCCCCATCTTCGAGGGTAAAATAGACGCAGATGCGGTAGATAAATGGTTAAATCTGCTTGATGGGTATTTTTTTGTTCATGAATTTTCAAGTCGGGAAAATATTGTTTTCGCTCTTCTCAAAGTAGCCTCCCATGTCAAGGACTGGTGGGAAACCTACTGCGAGCAGAAGGATGAAAGCACAGACTCACTATTTTCGGCCGCACCCACTTGGAATGACTTTCAGGATGCCATCAAGGAGCAGTACTACCTTGTCAAAAGCTATGAGGACAAATACATGAAATGGACCACACTGCGGCAAGGACGAGATCAAGATGTGCCAGAGTTCACAAACATTTTTCATACCCTTCGCACACAGCTGGGTATCGAAGATTCTGAGCTGCATCTGGTACTCAAATAATGTGGCTACCTACACAGATACATCCAGGAAGAGATGGAGTTCTTGAACATCTCCTCACTCAGCACAGCATACCGATACGCTGTCAAAATCGAGCAAAAGTTCAAACAAAAGAAGCGACACTTTGGATCTTCTAATCCGAAGCCCAAAGGACAATGCCAAGGCGGGGTGACCCAAGACAACCCGTGGAAGCCACAAGAAAAGAACAACACTACAACGCCAAAGAAGGACATAGGAAAGTGGTGTGAGTTCCACAAGAGTCCCACTCATGACACAAGTGAGTGTCGGACCAAGCAGTCACTGGTGGCCGAGTTGAAGGCTTCCGAATCAGATACATGTTCTAACCCTGAGCCAGAACCCGACAAGAAGAATGGCAAAGGGAAGCATATCATTGATGCGGATCCCAGTGCCACTGTTGCCACTGCGAAGATCCAGAAGAATGAGCTCGAAGAGCCAGAGGAGGGGGAACGTCTTTTCCACTCATAGATGTGGGTGAATGGTTCGCCGCTGCAATTCATTGTCGATAGTGGCAACCAAAAGAACCTTATTTCAGTAGAGGTCGTGAAGTGGTTGGGCCTACCGACTACACCACACCCACAGCTGTACAGTATCGGGTGGCTTCATGAAGGACGAGATCTCAAAGTTTGCCAGCAGTGCCGCCTTCCCTACTGCATCAAACCATTCACAGACAAGGTACTATGTGATGTTACACCTCTGGATGTTTGTAAAGTACTATTAGGACAGCCATACTTGTGGAGGTGACATGCTGTGTATGAGTCAAGGCCTCGTGCTGTCATTATTTCTTTAGATAATTCATTATATAGGATACCGGAGATAACCCCACCTACTGCCGCCTCTTTGATCATTGCTAAGAAAGGCAGCGAGCTCATATCTTAGACTAGGAAATTTATTTCCTGTCTGGTTCACCCCCAAAGTAAGGGGAAGATCGTTGCTACCTCCATGACCCCCAAAAAGGGTTCCTCCACGCAGCAGTAGCAGCAAAGGGATACGGTCATGACAGAACACAGGAACAACTTCTCCTCACGCACAGGGGTACCACACAAGTTTCAGGTGGGCAAAAAAGTCTAGTTGCATCGATAGAAAGAACGCCTTACCAGAACCCATCAGAAGCTCAGACCACTCCGACATGGTCCTTACACCAATACCAAGGCTACGGGGAAACAATGCTTTGGTGCACATCATTCCTCCATTCCTTCGCCTACACCAAGTGTTCAATGTGGACCGTCGTCGACCATGCTTCCCACCATTACTGGACACATCAGAAATTGCAGGACAAGTTCAGCAGATGGAGGAACTCAACGCAATGGGGACCATTGCCTCCTAAGGGGGGAGGAATGATCCAGGTGGATATTGGTGGCCACCCGCTAATTCGACTTGATCCCCTCTAG
This sequence comes from Pinus taeda, assembly GCA_000404065.3. NCBI lineage: Eukaryota > Viridiplantae > Streptophyta > Pinopsida > Pinales > Pinaceae > Pinus > Pinus taeda. The sequence goes on along the minus strand of APFE031542494.1, from coordinate 49,668 downwards.
TGCTTCATGCAGTTTTTTTCAGTTTCCTTAATTATAGCACAATTTACTATTTTTAGCAGTTTTTCGGGTCCTAAACTTCCGGAGCCGTATTGAGGCCCTAAACAACGTTTTTTGGGAAATCTACCGCCATAAATTTTTCTATCTAAATATCATATTTTTTGTCATAGTCCTCGGAGATATCTTTCCAATGGGCTATCATGCGCGTCAAACGGAGATAAGACGACCAATTCGCGACCCTGGGAAGTTGATGTACCAACTTACCCAAAAAACAGGGCCCACAATTTGGCGTTTCATCTTCCAGGGTTAGGTTTTGGAATGTGAAGGGTTTTTTTCCATTCTTTCTCAACAATAAATAAGCCTTCGAGCCTCATTGTAACACAGTTTAGAGGCATGTAGCCACACATCTCTTCTCAAAGATAAGCTACCATCGCCCTAGCTGGTTTATTTCTATTTCCAGTTGTAAGCATATTTCATTACTTTCCATTAATGAAATGAAACATTATTTCCACTACATTTTTGTGTATATGGCTATCTCTATATTTTATTGCATTCGTGTTTAAATTCGGATCAATTCTACTCAATAGTATAGAAACCTACTACGGTTCTGGGTGAAGATGGAGAATTGAATGAAGATGGAAATACTTGGGGGAAGTGGAAGTGGATTTTTTAACAACAGCTTGATCTTTATCAGTGGAAGTTGAAGGTTTTGGTTTCTAAATTGATTGTATAGGATCAAGTGAACCTTTAATTCTTGTGCTAATAGGTAATGCTTCATATTCATTTTCACTATTAGAAATAGAAAGCATAAAATCCCACATTCCATTTAACTCAGCTATTTGTTTATCTTGGGATTCATCAGTAGAAAATGTTGCTTCTTCCTCATCTTCATCATTAGTTTTTTGCATTAGAGATCATGTTTCGAGGTTGTGGATTAGGTGGTTTATTTCTTTTGAATGCTCTAAAAGGTTTTTTTGGTAGAGGATTCACCTACTTGTTTTCTTATATCTACCATCTCGTTAGACAAAGCTTTAAGGACCTGTTGTAAGCCTTCAAGATCAAAGGGATATTTAGGTGCTTTCTTTTTAACTTCATCCTTAAATGTAACTCCTTTTAATTTTCTATCTTCATGATATTTTTTCTTTTGTAGTGCATTTATCCCCTTCTATACAGACCCAACTTCTTTCATGTTTTCTACCAAGTTATTTTTATTAGCTCTATGTACAAAACTTCCTATGTTAGAAGAAGAGCTGTAATATACCATTCAATTTGTACATCCACACCAGGTCTAGAAGTAGTTGGAATTTTATTTAACAATTTGTTAAATATGGAATCGAAATCATTTATATATTCCTCTAAATTCATTTTTAGATTGGAAAGGTAATTGATAAGAGATGCGGTTGACCAATCATCACCAAATTTAGTAAAAAATTGTTCTCCAAAAATATCCAAACTAGTAATAGAATTGGTTGGTAAAAATGGTACGAAGACTGTGTTGATCCTGTCAGAGTATACGAGAATAATCTAACAAAAATGTCTTCTTCATGTACCTCATTGAGATTGATGGCTAACATATAATTGTGAAGTTGTTCTTTAGAAGGTAACCCATCATCACGATTGAAAAGGAAGTCATATTTCAGGGTGTTTTGTTAAAGGATGAAGTGGTGTTAGCATCTAAAAAACTCCTGGATTGGACCATGGTCTAGCTACGATTGTAACAATTGGTGATGTGGATGTGATGAAAGGAGAACTTGTAGCCATGATAGTACTTCTCGACATAGCATTAGTTGTTTGTGTAGAGGAAATGGAAATATATGAAGTGATTGGTAGAGACAACGGAAATGAAAAAGGAATAAATGGAGATGTTGGTGAATGAGAGAATGAGGTAATCTCACTAATAGATGTTTGGGAATCTAATGTAGTAGTTTTTGTTTGGCGGGATTGAAGTGGAAATTCAAATGGCGAGATGTGAAGTTTTTCACTTCAGGACCGAGTTAAAACACCAGTTCCTAGATAAATAAAAGTTATTCTTCTTTCAGAATATTTAGATGATTGAGTATTTTCTACTGAAATGGAGACGTCTTCAATTTCTTTATCAAAGCTATAATTTTTGGTAATTTTGGAGCATAATCCGCAAGGATTACCTCAGGAACCATTGTAGGAGATTTGGGGGGATATTGTACAACTTTTGATCTAAAAGTAGGAGATTTTGAAGAGGATCTAGAAGTTGTGGGAGATATGAAGGGAGAATGACCCTTGAAATGGAAGTTTGCTTTTGGATTGGATTTACTTGCCATTAAATTTTATCTAGATGTCATCTATAATAATTTTCCTTAATAAATGAAAATATAGATTTCTCAAAGAGCAATGGAAATGAAACTATTTCAAGATGATTAGTTTGATTAAATAGTTAATCAAAATAATGTGTAAACTCATATCACATTTATAATATCACAAAAAATCTCATAACATGTATAAAAATATCAATGGCAGGATGATCAGTAGTGAATACGTGTAACATTGTTCTTTAGATATCAAGTAATATGAAATTTGAAAAGATAAATTTACTATTTACCTATGAGAAAAATAGGACTACAATGATAGAAATACCAGATACACTTCACTCAACTCATAAGAGAAATAGCAACAACTTATTCCTTTCCACATAGATGATTCCAAGAGTATAGTAATGCAAATTCTCAAAATTATCTATGAAAATTCCTAAGGAATGTTCCAGTTGTTATATTGAGAAAAGGATGAAAGTAAAGTAGTGTGAGCTTTCATAAGACTTTATTTATAAAATTTGGGACCTTTATTTGATAGAACAAGTAAGTTTAAATGGCAAAGAACAATTGTATCTACTGTGTAGATTGTTGAGGGCATTTAAATAGATCCATTCTATAATGATTAAAGGAAAACAATGTTTTGGTAGAAGTTTCTGAAAGTGATTTGTTGTCCTCATCCGCTTTATTTGTTCCATTGAATTTTATGGATGTTTGTCTACCTATTTGAACTAATCTACCACTTATAAACACAACTGTATTCCTCTGTCATGAACCTAAACAAAAATAAATAGTAATCGATAAGCTGGAAATAAATGAAACTGATAAGCAAGTTTTATTTAAAACTAATCACTTTTGCAGGAAATTGGGAAAAATATAGAGTGTAATCAATCTCAAGGAAACCATCATTGAGGGTTATGCGGAGTGAGGTCTATGGTAAGGGTGGTGGAATTTAAGTCTTATCACAAATTTATTTTAGACCATAGGTTGACTCAGAGTAATTGCAATCAAGAGGAGACGAGTAGTACTTTTATATTGTAATTTTTGGAAATAATACTGAGAAGGGAGGTGAACTAGTGTTATCAAATAAATAAATTTCCCATTTCATACTCAAATTTATATACGCTACTTCAGTGAAGGTAACACGCATGTACATGCAACTCTCTTTAAAGCAACCAGTGTATATCCAACAAAATTATCATTCAATTAACTCAACATATTTTGATCTTCAATCAACACATTAGTACTTCATTAACCATATAAGTAGTAACCATGTGCAATAATAATAGAATAAACCATCACACATAAGTAACACACATGAACACCAAGATTTAACATGAAAACCCAATGCAGGACAAAAACAACTTGCTCCTATCCTCTTTTAATAAAAGAAATACATGTTTGCGATCTTCTACTAGTGCAAACTCATACAGTATGTAGCTACCCACCCACAGAAGGTTACAACCTTCTCTCATTCCCCAGATTCTACTAGAATGGAGCTACAACCCCATAGCTCTTGTACTAGCCAATCTATTTACTAGTATGTAGGTGCCAGCCTACAGAGAGCTCCAACCTTCACTCATTTTCTAGCGCTACCGGAAGGGAGCTCCAACCCCTTAGCTCTTGTTCTGGCTGATATGTTTACCAGTATGTAGGCATCAGTAGACAGAAGGCTACAACCTTCTCTCTTCCTCAAGGGCCCATGTTTCATACATTTTTAGACCGGATACTCCTGGAACACAACACCATAATCTGGAGGCCTTATTTCATCAAATTTTCATACTAGATCCATCAGCAACATTGAAGCTCAAAATCAATCACCACTGCAATACAACCAATCACTGAAAACATGTCGTCACTTAAGAAGATCATAATTAATAAATCTGAACATTCAGAACACTGTCACTAGAACACGGTCACTAGAACACAGAGCAGAACCTAGAAACTCTGCATCAACAACTAGAACCAACTGCAACTTCAAATATCATATTTCATAATGTATATGCTACTTTGATGTGACAAACCATCATGTATATGTGCTTTTACCAAAGTGAACCAATGTACATATCTGCAAATACTAACTTAAAAACTTCACATCTATTCCAAACTTCACGCATACATAGATCATAAAATTTACATAATAACCCATGCGTCCATATTTAAATATAAATTATTCATGGATCAAACCATAAGATAATAATTCATTTCAGGCCTTATGATCCTAATACATCATTAGGTCTCATCCCTCATCAACCACTAAGGTTCATCCTTATTTCAGATCAAGCAAAGCACCAGAAACCCATAACATGCATATTTTCTTTTGATCTCACTCTTCATAAGATATTCATTACCTTCACCCCATGGCCTAATGATCTTTTCCTCCTTATATAGTTATATCATTTTTCAATACCTCAGACCAAAACCACTTAGGACAATACCTTAGACAAAATACCTAGGTTCAATACCTCAGACCAAATACCTCGGACCAAATATCTTAGACCAATACCTTGGCCCAAATACCTCTGACCAAAACCTTGGTTTTCTAACATGTACACAGTTTTCCTCCTATGGGAGTGTGTGTATACGTATATGCTTCTTTTGTCTTGCTAACCACATGTATACTCTTCTTGGACAATGTGAACCATCGTATACTTCTTAAACCATTCTCTTTCTTCAATCCCTTCAGACTAATCTTTAAGTTAACCTGTTGCACTGTGAACTGGCACCTGTGTGAGCTTCCCTCAAGGACAACACCTGTATCATAATGCCAACAATCTCCCCCTTTGGACTTGATGGAAACAAAAACACCAAGACACTCTTCCCCTTTGACATCGAAGGCAAAGGCTCGACTAAGATATTCTCCCCCATTAATATACACTATGTTGTCCATGTTCCCCTTGATTGCATGCTAAATTCTTTGATTAAGATCCCCCTTTGTACATGTTGATATGCACTAAACCATCCATGCTCCCCGTCAGCACATGTAGAGTCTACAAAAAATATTTTTCAAAAGAATAACATGACTCTATAGCTCAACTAAGTGAGTACGGCATTCCTATCAGTAATGAATCATACATACATGAATCTCCCAACCAAGTGGAGATACACTAATTTTGACTCATCCACCCAACCAAGTTGGGATATACCAAATGTTTATAGATGACTGAAATAGAAATTATTACATTATCCTTCCCATGCATAGTGGGCTTATAAATTAGGCCTTTTCATGACCTTTACATCAAATGATATATATGACATTTATAACAAGGACCAACAATCTAAAAAAGACCATGATAGTCATCAGAAATTATCATACACCGTATATGATTTACACCATGAGTGTCTATCGACAACATCAAGATCAATACCCTGTATCTTTCCATCATCCAAAAGAGTCACCTGAACTATGTGGATCAAACAATATAATTATCGTCATGTACCAAGGCCTTCTAATATAATGCCAACGATGCATTATTAGTAACATATGCTCCCCATGAACGTGTGCCAACTATTTACTATCAGATCTGATCATTGCATTTGTTAGTAAGAATCATCAAGGAACCTTCATCAACAAGTTATTCATCAACTTATTAAGAATTTATGAGGGAAAAAAACACTTCCACATATCATCTGCAGACTGTAACTATCATCAATCCGAACAGAATAAATAATTGATAATTTGCTAAACCATATCATACCCCTTTCCCTAAGTCTATCGCACTGCCTTTTCTTCAAAACACCATATACACATTTGTGTAGCGTCTAACTCATGTATATACATGAATTCTCTTCATAATAACTATTGTTTATGTATGAGAATTGGAATACTGAAATTTTACACTTTCAGCTCTGCTTGGTTCTGTTACGTCTTTCAACTGAGCTATGCCACATCTTTTTGTCAACAATTCCTTCTTCTTCAATATCTTGGATTGTAATGATTTTTTCTCCTATAGGTATGGTGACTGAAATTTTCTCCTGCATTCCTTAGTTGTATGTCCAAACTTGTTACACGCATAGCATCTTACATGTTTCATATTCCTTCTAATACAATCAATAGCTTTGTGACCAAACATATTGTAAGAAAAAACAATATCCCTTAAAGTACCTGGAACTTGATGATATTTCTACGTGATGATATTGAACCATTATACTTCTACATATGGCTGCAACATGTCCAGAATTATGACATTTAAAACGTTCAACATTATTTTCCAGAGAAAATAAACAATTATCCCTTGCATAGTTAGGTGGAAATGTTTTTCGTTGAAGTCTTTGTTAGTTCCTTATAATACTAGTGACTCCCCCATTACTATTGTCATTATAGCCCTTATTATTATTATTGTGCCCCTATTGTCCCCATATTGTTATTAGTGTACCCCATAGAAACCCACTATTGTTATCATTGTGCCCTTATGTTAGCACTATTATCTCGCCTTGATTATATTGTGACCCCTTAAACTCCTATATAGAGAAGGGAGGCTTAGTCATTTGTATCATCAAATAATTTTTCATTTGTGTAATGTTACGGAGTTTTCCCCATCGAAGAGACTGAACTCTAAGGCGTTGATCTATCTTTTCTATCTTTTTGGGATTTGGTTTCATAACATTTGGTATCAGAGCTTTGGATTTTAGGGTTTCGCTGCTCCAAACAGGTCATCGTGGAATTTTTGCTATAATGTTTTTTTGGCAATGTTTCAGAAGCTAAACAAAAACCCCATTTGAGATGAAATTGTTCTGAACTTCGTATCCAAATTTCAGAGCTTCTCTCACTATATTTTCGGAGATATGACCTGTGGAATTTAGGGTTTTTGTAGACTCCAGAATTACATTCCAAACAGGTGACCTAGGGATAATTGTCATAACTTTTTGTCTAAGCATGAAATTGAAATTTTGTAAGAATTTTCAAAACAAGGATGGCTTGTAGTTTTCTGTATATTTGTTTTAGGTACTAAGGTCGAAACAGTGACACGTGGAACTCCATACAAGTTTTCTCTATTGAACTAGTTTATAATCAGGTCACTGTGGGAGATTTGGCATAACTCTCCCTTGGAGAATCCAATATTGATCAGAATTGTAGGGTTAGAAAGAGGACAAAATGGGCTACTACAGGACACGATTTTAAATATTCAAGATCTGTAGTTACATAGATACAATAGATTTAATATCAAGTACTTACAAAGTGAACAAAAGTGTGTAGTTTCTTTTTTTAATTTGCATAAGATTGGTTTGAAAAATTAATTTGAAGCCATTCAAAGGGAATAGTGAAGAATTATTGGCATTAATTGATGCCACAAAGAATCAAAATGGAAACACTTAGTGAGAAACCTAAAATCTCTAGCATGACTTGTGAAGAAGAGGAAGAAATGCAACATGATATATCAAAATTACAAGACCAAGTACAACAAATTTCACCCTCACAAAAGGTAACTGAATCCAATATGAATGGCATGGAAGCTAAGATGGATCGCATGGAAGTTAAGATGAGTGGCATGGATGCTACAATGAGTGGCATGGACGCTGATATGGAAGAATTGAACGTAAATTTGAATAAGTTGCTACAAGAAATGGTTACTGATGGTGAAAGTGTAGTAAAGGAAACTCATGATGAGAACAAAAGAAATGTTAATCATGATTTCATAGACTCTAATGTTGGATTGAAAACCCACCATCTTCAAAAGATCGATATGAGGAAGTTTGAAGGCAAGAATCCAAGAACATGGATACTACAGATGGAGCAATTTTTCGATCTCCGTAATGTGCAAAACACACAAAAAGGTACGTATTGCAACTTTATATTTGGAACCAAATTAGTTTATATGGTATTGATGGCTTTTCTCTCGTAAACAAATTGTCACTTGGGAAATTTTCACAGAAGAAATGATATCACATTATGAGGACACAAAAAACAACACCTTTTTTAGCCAATTGGTAAATCTCAAAGAAAAGGGTTCAATGATGGAACACAGTGAGTACTTCCAAAAATTTAACATAATGGTAAAAGATATTCTAGAGGAGCATAGGATTGATGTGTTCATAGGGAATTTGAAGGATAATATCCAACATGAGGTTCACCTTTGGGAACCTGATTCATTGGAGAAGGCATTTAGGTTAGCAAGAAAAATGGGAAGAAAAATTATGCAACTAGGAAGCCTACCACTCACAACTATAAGGATGGAAGTGTTGTTTCCCCAAGCCCTCCACAACCTACAAAGTTGACACCACAACAATTGGAAGAAAAAACAACAAAAGGGCTTTGTTACAGTTGTGATAGCGAATACACTAAAGGTCATAAGCATGTTGAGAAGAAATTATTCTACATAGATTGTCAAGATGAGGAAGAAAAGGAACAGGAAATATTGAAAGAAGAGGATATAATCGAGGAACAAACCCTAGATAAAGAAGAAATGAATCCAACCATATCTTGTAATGCATTGGCTGGAATTACCACTCCTCAAACTATCAATATAGAAGGAGATATGAAGAAGAAAAATGTAATAGTGTTGATTAATTCAGGAAGTACCCATAATTTTATTCATTGTAACATGGCCAAGGAATTGAATTGCTTCCTATATCTAGCGCCGGAGTGTCAAGTGATGGTTGCAAGTGGAAGAACCAGAAATTTCTCTAGAAAGTGCCATAATATCAAGCTATCCATGGGAGAATATGTATTGAATATCCCAATGCTTTCCATTCAAATGGGTGGTGTTGATGTTCTACTAGGAGTCCAATGGCTATGATCCTCGGGTACAATAGCTTTTAATTTTGAAGAACTTTTCATGAAATTTTGTGCTAAAGGAGAGGAAGTTGAATTAAGGGGTATTGCAGGGAAACTGAGAAATATAATAAGATCTAATAGTATGACAAAGCTTCTAAAGAAGGAACAACAAGGCATAATTGCACAATTATGTTCACTAAAGGTTCCCACATCGAAATCATCTATTTCTCCAGATCTACAAAAAGTCTTGGACAATCATTCGAAGGTATTTGAGACTCCCAAAGGCCTCCCATCTATTCGCGATCATGATCATGCTATTCATTTGATTCCAGGAAGTGTTTCTCCAAAAATCAGGTCGTACAGATATCCCTATGCCCAGAAGAGTGAAATTGAACGTATGGTTGCATAAATGCTAGAGGCTAATATAATTCAATCTAGTCAAAGTTGTTTCTCTACTCCAGTAGTATTGGTGCGCAAGAAGGATGGATCATGGCACATGTGTCCAAATTATAGGGTGCTAAAAATCTCACTATTAAAGAAATTTCTTATTCCATTTATTGATGATTTACAGGATGAATTGCATGGATCAATTTACTTCACCAAGTTGGATCCTCATTCAAGATATCATCAAATCAGAATGAAGACTGAAGACATTCTAAAAACAACATTTAGAACTCGTGAGGGTCATTATGAATTTTTGGTCATGCCTTTTGGCCTTACCAATGCACCTTCTACATTTCAAGGTTTGATGAATTCCATTTTCAAACCTTTCCTTAGAAAATTTGTGTTAGCATTTTTTTGATGATATACTAATCTACAACAAGTCTTGAAATGATCATGTTCAAAATGTTGACAGGGTGCTCAAACTATTACAGGAGAAACAATTGTATGCAAAAAACTCCAAATGTTTCTTTGGAGTACAAGAGGTGGAATATCTGGGTCATATAGTATCTCATGAAGGTGTTAAGGTAGACCCTAGAAAAATTAAAGCCATTAATAATCTACAACAAGTCTTGGAATGATCATGTTCAAAATGTTGACAAGGTGCTCAAACTATTAGAGGAGAAACAATTGTATGCAAAAAGCTCCAAATGTTTCTTTGGAGTACAAGAGGTGGAATATCTGGGTCATATTGTATCTCATGAAAGTTTTAAGGTAGACCCTAGCAAAATTAAACCCATTACAGAATGGAAAAGCACCACATCCATAACGCATCTACGAGGATTTCTTGGGTTGATAGGGTATTATTTCAAGTTTGTTAAGAATTATGGGAGAATAGCAGCACCTCTAACAACATTATTCAAGAAAGATGCATTTTCATGGACTCCAGAAGCAACAAATGCCTTTGAACATCTTAAAGACGCAATGTTCCAAGCACTAGCCTTAACTATGCCAGGCTTCACAAAAACCTTTATTGTGGAATGTGATGCTTCAGGAAATGGAACTGGTGTTGTTTTAATGCAAGATGAATGACCCATTGCTTTTGAACGTCATCCAATGAAGGGAAAGTATTTAGACAAAGCTATTTATGAGAAGGGAATGTTGGCAATACTACATCCACTTAAGAAATGGCGACCCTACCTAATGGGAAGAAACTTCAAGGTAAAAACGGATCATGATAGTCTTAAATACTTTTTAGAACAAATATTATCGTCTGAAGAGAAACAAATATGGGTCACAAAGATGTTGGCTTATGACTTTGAAATCATCTATAGAAAAGGGAAGCAAAATGTTGTGGCAAATGAACTCTCAAGAAAGGATGAGGATGTGGAAGCATTTTTGTGCACCATTTCTATTATCCAAATAGATTGGATAAACAAAGCAATGGATGAATTGAAGAATGAGGAAGAATGTTATGAAACTAGCTCAAGAAAAGATAGATCAACGCCTTAGAATTCAGCCTCTTCAAGGGGGCAACCTCCTTTACATTACATAAATGAACAATTCTTGGATGATTCAAATGACAAAACCTTCTTTCTATATATAGGAGTCTTAAGGATCACAATATAAACTAGCCGACCTAACAAATAATAATATTAAAAGCCACAAAAATAACAATAGAGGGATTCTATGGGGCACAGTAATAACAATATGGGGGCAATAGGGGCACAACAATATTAATAAGGGGTATAAATACAATAGTAATGGGGTAATCACTAGTATTATAGGGACACAACATGCCCCTCGCCTTCAGAAAAGTGTTGTCCTCAACGCTTGAGTAGTTCTGTATTCTTTTGCACAAAATTCTCATCCTCCCATGTGAAATCTTCAGCGGATAAGTTCTTCCACTTGATAAGATACTTTGAAATTGATCGATTTCGTAGCTGTCGAGTTCTTGCTTCTATCACTGCTTCTGGTTCCAATATAATTTTTCCTTCCTTATCAAGTTCTAGCAATATTGTTTGAACTGGGAGCTTGTCGCCTATAACCTTCTTTAAACATGAAACATGGAACTGGGTGCAAACAAGAAGCTGCAAGAAGCTCTAATTTGTATGCCATAGTACCAATCTTTTGCAACACCTTGTACGGACCATAATACTTTGGTGATAATTTATTATCCTTCTTAGCTTGCTTGAGGGACATTTGCTTATATTGTTGTAGCCTTAAGAATACCCAATCACCTACATCAAAACTTCTTTCACTGCGATGTTGATCCGCCTGTTGTTTCATTCTTTTGTGCCAACACGAGGTTATCCTTTAAGAGTTTGAGGACTTGTTGCTGATGTTCGATGTGATGTTCCACTGCCTGAACCTTAGAATTTTCTCTTAAATATGATGTGATGGATGGTGGTTGATACCCATAAAGTGCCATAAATGGGGTCATTTTGTTGCTGTATGGAAGGAAGTGTTATACCACCATTCAGCCAGAGGCAACCATTTGACCCATTGTGTCTGTTTATCAGATACAAAGCAACGAAGATATCCTTCCAAACATTTGT
>APFE031542494.1:0-34885 GCA_000404065.3 Pinus taeda | reverse complement strand
TAGTCAATATATATTCTCCCATGGATAGCTTGATATTATGGCACTTTCTAGAGCAATTTATTGTTCCTCCATTTGCAATCATCACTTGACACTCTGGTGTTGGATATAGGAAGAAATTCAATTCTTTTGCTACCCTACAATAAATAAAATTGTGGGTGCTTCCTGAATCAATCAACACTATTACCTTTTTATTCTTGATTTGTCCTTCTATCTTGATAGTTTGAGGAGTGGTAATTCGTGCTAATGCATTACAAGATATGGTCGGATTTATTTCTTCTTCATCTAGGCTTTTTTCCTGGAGTATATCTTCTTCTTTTGAACTTTCTTGCTCCTTTTCTTCTTCCTCTTCACAATCTATGTAGAATAATTTCTTCTCAGCACACTTGTGACCTTTAGTGTATTTGCTATCACAGCTGTAACAAAGCCCTTTTGCTATTTTTTCTTCCAATTGTTGTGGTGTCAACCTTATAGGTTGTGGAAGACTAGGGGCAACAACACTTCCGTCTCTAATGAATCAGGTTCCCAAAGGCGAACATCATGTTGGATATTATCCTTTAAAGACCCTATGAACACATCAATCCTATGCTCCTCTGGAATATATTTTACCCTTATGTTCAATTTTTGGAACTCCTCAATGTGCTCCATTATCGGATCCTTTTGTTTGAGACTTATCAATTAGCTAAAAAAAGTGTTGCTTTTTGTATCCTCATAATGTGCCATCAATTCTTCGGTAAAAATTTCCCAAGTGATAAATTGTTTACGAGAGCAAAGCAATTGATACCATACAAACTGATTTGGTTCCAAATATAAAGTTGCCATACGTACCTTTTGTGTGTTTTGCACATTATTGAGGTCGAAGAACTGCTCCATCTGTAATATCCATGTGGCAGGATCCTTGCCATCAAACTTCCTCATATCGATTTTTGGAATATGGCGAGCCTTCGATCCAACATTAGAGTCTATGGAATCATGATTAACATTTCTTTTGTTCTCATCATGAGTTTCCTTTAGTACCCTTTCACCCTTATTGACCATTTTTTGTAGCAACTTATTCATATTTATCTTCAATTCTTCCATCTTATCATCCATGCCATCAATTTTAGCTTCTACACGTTTCTTTAAACCTTCCATCTTAGCTTCTACATATTTCCTTAAACCATCCATCTTAGATTCTGTTGCTTTTTGTGCAAGTGACACTTGTTGCACTTGTTCTTGTAATTTTGATATATTATATAGCATTTCTTCTTCTTCTTCATGAGTCATGCTAGAGCTTCCAAGCTCCTTACTAGGCGTTTGAATTTTCTTTCCTCAGGGCATCAGTTACCGATAATAATGCTCTATTATGCCATATGAATTCCTTCAAAATAAATTTTCAAACCAACCTTAAGAAAAAATTTAAGAAAATCTACACACCTTTTTTCACTTTGTAGGAGATTGATATTGCCTCTGATGTACCTCTGTACCTTCCCACCATCTAGTTCTAAATTTTTGATTTGTAGTAGCCCTTTGTGTCCTCTTTCCAATGCCACAAATCTGACCCAAGTTGGTTTCTTCAAGGAAGAGTTATGCGAAATCTCCCACAGTGACTTGATTATAGACTAGTTCCGTAGAGTGAATTTGTATGACGTGCCACGAGTCACTTTTTCGACCCTTGGATCTGAAAAATGTATACAAGAAATTACAGTCCGTCCTCTTTCTGAAACTTCTGACGAAATTTCAATCCGATACCCAGAGAGAAAGTTATGACGATTTTCCCTAGGTCACCTGTTTGGCATGTAATTCAGGAGTCTGCCAAAAGACCAACTTCCTTAGATCATATCTCTGCAAATATCACGTGAAAAGCTCTGAAATTGAGATCTAAGGTTCAGTGTGATTTTTTCGAAAATGGGTTTTTTTTGCGACTTCTGAAATGTCACAGAAAAAAAGTTATAGCGAAAATACCACGATGACCTGTTTGGAGCAGCGAAACCCTAGAATCGAAAGCTCTGATACCAAATGTTATGAAACCAGCTCAAGAAAAGATAGAAAAGATAGATCAACGCCTTAGAATTCAGCCTCTTCGAGGGGGCAACCTCCTTTACATTACACAAATGAAAAATTCTTGGATGATTCAAATGACAAAACCTTCTTTCTATATATAGGAGTCTAAGGAGTCATAATATAAACCAGTCGACCTAACAATAATAATATAAAGCCACAAAAATAACAATAGAGGGATTCTATGGGGCACAGTAATAAAAATATGGGAGCAATAAGGGCACAAAAATATTAATAAGGGGTATAACTACAATAGTAATGGGGTAATCACTAGTATTATAGGGACCCAACAAAGAAGTGTTTGTACTCATTCAAAAGTTACAACAAGATCCTAGTACATTTGATACATTTAGCTGGAAAAATGATTCGTTATGGTATAAATTTTGCTTATACCTATGTGAGAATTCCCAACTCAAACAAAAGATTCTTATGGAATTGCAAACTTCTCCAATAGGAGGGCAGTCAGGATTTTTAAAAACTTACCACAACATTAAGAAGGACATTTATTGGGATGGCCTTAAATCGGCTATTCCAAAATTTGTGGTGGAATGTTTAGTTTGCCAACAAAATAAAGTTGAAACAATTAAGACCCCCGGTATATTACAACCTTTATCCATTCCAAGCCAACATTGGGAGGAGGTTTTAATGGATTTTATCATATGTTTACCCAAGTCCAGAGGAAAGAGTGTCATCATGGTGGTAGTTGACAGACTGACCAAGTATGCATGCTTTTGTGCATTACCAAATCCATTTAAAGTCAGTACAATTTCTACTACATTTATGGAAACAATTCAAAAGCTACATGGAAAACCAAAGATTGTTGTAAGTGAAAGAGATCCCATTTTCACTGGAAATTTTTTGATAGAATTACTTTCTTGTTTCGGTGCTCAGTTAGCTCATAGCTCATCTTATCATTCTCAATTTTATGGGAAAGTTGTGAGAGTAAACAAATGTTTGGAAGGATATCTTTGTTACTCTGTATCTAATAAACAGACACAATGGGTCACATGGTTGCCTCTGGCTAAATGGTGTTATAACACTTCCTTCCATACTGCAGCAAAAATGACCCGATTTATCACACTTTATGGATAGTATCCACCATCTACCATATCATATTTAGGAGAAAATTCTAAGGTTCGAGTAGTGGAACATTACATCAAGCATCAACAACAAGTTCTCCAACTCTTAAAGGACAACCTCACATTGGCGCAAAATAGAATGAAACAACAGGCAAATCAACATTGCAGCGAAAGAAGTTTTGATGTAGGTGACTAGTTATTCCTACGGCTACAACCATATAAACAAATGTCCCTGAAGCAAGCTAAGAAGGATAATAAATTATCACCAAAGTATTATGGTCAATACAAGGTGTTGCAAAAGATTGGTGCTATGGCATACAAATTGGAGCTTCTTGTAGCTTCCCGAGTGCACCAAGTTGTCCATGTTTCATGTTTAAAGAATGTAATAGGTGACAATCTCCCAATTCAAAAAATATTTCCAGAGCTTGAAGAGGAAGGAAAAATCATATTGGAACTAGAAGAAGTCACAGAAACAAGAACTCGAGAGATACGAAATCAATCAATCTCACAGTATCTCAACAAGTGGAAGAACTTATCTATTGAATGTTATACAAAAGCATCCAGAACTACTCAAGCATTGAGGACAACACTTTTAGGAAGGAGAGGGGCATGTTAGGTCTCTATAATACTAGTGATTTCCCCATTACTATTGTCATTATAGCCCTTATTGTTATTATTGCGCCCCTATTGTCCCCATATTGTTATTAGTGTGCCCCATAGAAACCCACTATTGTTATTGTTGTGCCCTTACGTTGTTACTATTATGTCATCTTGATTATATTGTGACCACTTAGACTCCTATATATAGAAGTTAGGTTTAGTCATTTGTATCATAAGAGAATTTTTCATTTGTGTAATGTAAATATGGTTTCCCCTCCAAGAGGTTGAATTCTAAGGCGTTGATCTATCTTTTCTATCTTTTTTTGAGTTGTTTTCATAACAATGTTTCTATCCTCAGTTGTTGATGGGGTTGACCATTTATCTCCTTGTTGAGAAATTCAAATTTTTCATTGGAGTTCATTACCTCATCTTGTGATCTATATTCACCTTCATGAAAACCAAGACCAGTCTTTATAATAGGCGAACGCTGAACTTTGATGGTTTCATCTAACGTTTCCGATCCTTTACCAAATATAAGGTTCATATTCTTTGTCTTTTCAAGTTATTTTCTTAGACTTACTACTTCACATTCTAACACTTCATAATGTTTGTGGTTTTTAGTGAGTTGATGTGTCATTTCATTTATTGATTGTATCCTTTTCTGCCAAACTGATTTTGAGTTGACTGATTTCTTTAAGGAAATCTACCTTTTCTAAGGCATCATTTTCATACGCCATGAGTAGTTCAATTTCTTGATCATCTTCATCACTATTGGACAAGACATCACTATAACCATGAGTATAATAACTTCTATTACCTTCTGCATACATCTTTCCTTTGACATGATGGCATTTAGCAACGTAATGACCAACCCTACCACAAGCAAAGAATTTGAGTCGTGGCTTACCTCTGAAAATTTTGAAACCTCATTGAAGCTTCATGACAAAATTTACCTCGTCTTCTTCTTCTTAAATGTGTCTTCATTCATTCTACTCTTCCTTTTCTTTTCCCTTTTTTGATGCTTTAAAACAAACTTCTCTCTGTCTGATGGACCTCCTTTTATCATTTCAAAGGTAGTTAGGATTCCATGGAGTTGAGTCATAGTAATATTTTGAAGATCCTGTTTTTCTTCTATGGTAGACACTTTTGACTCAAATTTAGAAGACAAAGATCTCAAATTTTCTCAACTAAAGTAGCATCCATTATCTCTTCACCCAGATTTCTCATATGATTTAAAATCCTATCTACTTGCAAGAAATATCTAGAAATGATTTCATCAATATGCATCTTGAGAGTTTCATACTAGATTCTGAGAGTTTGAAGTTTAGCACACTTTATTGGGGGTTCACCTTCATAGCTTTGAATGATTCTATCCCATATTTCCTTGGCGGTGTTGAGTTGCATGACTATGACGGATTCTAATTTTGATAGAATTCCCAATAAGCCATTGATAACTTTAGCATTGATTTCATATGTTTTTCTTTCTACTGGATTTGTGGGGACTGTTGTTGGATATTGTTATCATTTCTCTGCAATTGTCTAAACATCAGCTCTAAGTGACTGCAGATATGCTCTAGTTCATGTTTTCCAATATACCAAGTTGTTCCTATTGAGCATTGGTGGTATGATAGATCCCATGCCTTTGTGATTGTTCATTTTTAAAGATCTCCCTTCAAGCGAACAAGCTTCTTCCGAAGGACCTACTGTGATACCAACTGTTGGAAATAATACTGAGAGGGGGGTGAATCAATATTATCAAATCAATAACTTTTTCATTTCATACAAAAATTTATATACGCTACTTCAATGAAGGTAACATGCGTCTACACGCAACTGTCTTTAAAGCAACCAATGTATATCCAGCAAATTTATGATTCAGTTAATTTAGCATATGTTGATCCTTAATCAATGCAACATCACTTCATTAACCATATAAATAGTAACCATGTGCATTAATAATAGAATAAAGCATCACAGATAAGCAACACACATTAACACTAAGATTTAATGTGGAAACCCAACGTGGGACCAAAGCCACCTGTTGCTATATTCTTTTAACATTGGAAAAACTTGTTTACAATCTTGTACTAGTGCAGACTCATACCAGTATGTAGGCATCCACCTACAAAAGGCTACAACCTTCTCTCATTCTCCAGCTTCTACTAGACGGGAGCTAGAATCCCCTAGCTCTTTTACTAGCCAATTCGTTTACTAGTACGTAGGTTGAAGCCTAGAAAAAGGTCCAACCTTTACTCATTTTCCAGATACTACTGGAAGGGAGCTTGAAACCCCTAGCTCTTGTTCTGGCCAATATGATTACCAGTATGTAGGCTCCAGCGTACAGAAGGCTACAACCTTCTCTCTTCCGCCAAGGACCACATTTCATAAACTTTTTGACTGGATACTCCCAGAACAAAACATCACAATCTGAAGTCATCGTTTCATCAATTTTTCATACTCAACCCATCAACAACATTAAAGCTCAAAATTAGTCACCATTTTTATACAACCAATCACTGAAAACCCATCATCACTTAAGCAAATCACAATAAATCAATCTGAACATTTAGAACATTGTCACCAGAACACAAAGTACAACCCAGAACTCTGCATCAACAACCAGAACCATCTGCCACTTCAAATATCATATTTCATAATGTATACGTTACTTGGATGTGACAAACTAGCGTGTACACATTCTTTTACCAAACCGAACCGGCGTACAAATCTACAAATAGTAACTTAAAAACTTCACAGCAATTCCAGACATCAGTCATACCTAGATCATAATATTAACAGAAGAACACATGCATCAGTATTCATATCTAAACTATCCAGGATCAGATCATAAGATAATAATTCATTTCAAGCCTTATGATCTTGATCCATCATTAGGTCTCATCCTTCATCAACCACTAAGGTTCATCCTTATTTCAGATCAAGCAAAGCGTTAGAAACCCATAACATGCATATTTTATTTTGATCTCACTCTTCATAAGATATTCATTACTTGTACCCCATGGCATAATGATATTTTCCTCCTTATATAGTTAGATCCTTTCTCAATACCTCAAATCAAAACCACTTAGGACCAATACCTTCGACCAAATACCTAGGGCCAATACCTCAGACCAAATACCTCGGACCAGATGCCTTGGAACAATACCTTGGATGAAAATACCTTGGACCAAATACGTCAGGCCAAAACCTTGGTTTTGCAACATGTACGGACTTTTCCTCTTGTGGGAGTGTGTGTATATGTATATGCTTATTTTGTCTTGTTAACTGGCATGTATACGCTTCTTGGACAAAGTGAACGAGTGTATACTTCTTAAACCACTCTCTTTCTTCAATCTCTAGAGACAGATATGTAAGCTAACATGTTGCACTGTGAACTATCATCCGTGTGAGTTTCCATCAAGGACAACACCTATATCATAATGCAAACAATCTCCCCCTTTGGACTTGATGGCAACAACAACACCAAGAGACTCTCCCCCTTTGACATCAAGGGAAAAGGGCAGACCAATATATTCTCCCCCATTGATATACATTATGTTGTCCATGCTCCCCCTGAGTACATGCTGAATTCTCTGATTGAGCTCCCCCTTGTACATGATGAGATGGACTAAACCATCCATGTTCCCCATGAACACATGCAGATTCTGCAAAAAATATTTTTCAAAAGAATAACATGACTCTATAACTCAACTAAGTATTACCTTCCTATCACAAATGACTCATACATACATCCATCCCCCAACCAAGTGGCAATACACCAATTTTGACTCATCCACCCAACCAAGTGGGGATATACCAAATGCTTATACATGACTGAAATAGAAATTATTACATCATCCTTCACATGCATAATAGGGTTATAAATTAGGTCTTTTCATGACTTTTACATCAAATGATATACATGACATTTATAGCAAGGACCAACAATCTAAACAAGACCATGATAGTCATCAACAACTATCATACACCATATATGATATGCACCATTAGCATCTACCTGGAACATCAAGATCAACAACCTGTATATTTCCATCATCAAAAAGAGTCACTTCAACTATGTGGATCAAACAACATAATTATCGTCATGTACCATGGTCTTCTAATATAACACCAACAATGCATTATTAGCAACATATGCCCCTGTGAACTTGCACAACTGTTTACCATCAGATCTGATCAGTATTTGTTAGTAAGAATCATCAATGCATCTTCATGAACCAGTTATTCATCAACCTATTAACAACTTATGACGGCCAAAAACACTTCCACATATCATCTGCAGACTGTAACTATCATCAATGAGAACATAATAGATAATTGATAATTCATTGAACCATATTAGACCCTTTTTCATGAATCAATCCCACTATTTTTTTCTTCAAAACATCACATACGCAACTGTGTAGCTTCTAACTCATGTATATACATGACTTCTCTTCACAATAACTATGCATGAAAATTGGAATAATGAAATTTTACGCCTTCAGCTCCCCCTGGGTCTATTATCTTGGTAAACTCAGTTATGCCACATATTTCTATCAACAATTCCTTCTTCTTCAATACCTTGGATTGTGATGTTGTTTGCTCCTTTTGGTATGGTGAGCAAAACTTTCTTCTGCATTCCTTTGCTTTTCATCCAAACTTGTTACACGCATAGCATCTGACATGTTTCATATTCCTTCTATCATAATCATTAGCTTTGTGACCAAATATATTGCAAGCAAAACAATATCCCCTAAAGTACCCAGAAATTGATGATCTTTCTGTGTGACGATATTGAACCATTCTACTTCTGCATGTAGCTGCAACATGTCCAAAATGATGACATTTAAAACATTCAACATTATTTGTCAGAGAAACAAAATAGTTATCTCTTCCATAGTTAGTGGAAATGCTTTTCTTTGAATTCTTTGTTAACTCCCTATAATACCAGTGATTCCCCCATTATTATTCTCATTATAACCCTTATTATGATTATTGTGCCCCTATTGTCCCCTTATTGTTACTAGTGTGCCCCATAGAAGCCCACTATTGTTATTGTTGTGCCCTTATGTTATTACTGTTATCTCGGCTTGAACATATTGTGACCCCTTGACTCCTATATATAGAAGGGAGGTTTAGTCATTTGTATTGTCAAAGAATTGTTCCTTTCTATAATGTAAAGGAGGTTGCCCCTCGAAGAGGCTGAATTCTAAGGTGTTTATCTATTGTTTCTATCATTTTGTGAGGTCGTTTCATAAAATTTGGTATCAAAGATTTGGATTCTACAGTTTTGCTTCTCCAAATAGGTCATCGTGGAATTTTTTCTATAACTCTTTTTTAGCGACTTATTAGAAGCTAGTAGAAAAACCCATTTGAACCAAAGTCATTGTAAACTTTGTTTATAAATTTCAAAGCTTGTCTCGCTATAGCTTCAACGATATGATTTGTGGAATTTAGCATTTTTGTAGACTCCCAAATTACATTCCAAATAGGTGACCTAGGAAAAAATGGCATAACATTTTCTTTGAGTATCAGATTGAAATTTCAAAATATATTTCATCAAGGAGACGGATTTTAGTTTTCTATATACTAGCTTCAGGTATAGAGGTCGAAACAATGACATGCGGACCTTCGTACAAGTTCACTCTACTGAACTAGTCTATAATCAAGTCACCGTGGGATATTTTGCATAACTCTTCCTTGGAGAATTCAATCATGATCTCAAAGGGCTACTACAGGACGTGATTTCAAATATTCAAGATCAGTAGTTGCAGTGATACAACAAATTCAATATTGAGTTCTTACAAAGTGAATAAATGGTGTGTAGTTTTTATTTTTTATTTTTGCATAAGATTGGATTGAAAAATTATCTTGAAGTCATTCAAAGGGAACAATGGAGAATAATTTGCATTAATTGATGCCCCGAAGAAAGAAAATGGAAACACCTAGTAAGCAACCTAAAATCTCTAGCATGACTTGTGAAGAAGAGGACGAAATGCAACATGATATATCAAAATTACAAGACCAAGTTCAACAAATTTCACTCTCACAAAAGGTACCTGAAGCCAAGATGAATGACGTGGAAACTAAGATGGATGGCATGGAAGCTATGATGAACGGCATGGATCGTAAGGCGAATGGCATGGAGGCTAACATGGAAGAATTGTATATAAATTTGAATAAGTTGCTACAAGAAATGGTTACTAATGGTGAAATGGTTGTATAGGAAACTCATGATGAGAACAAAAAAAATGTTAATCATGATTTCATAGATTCTAAGGTTAGACTGAAGACCCACCATGTTCCAAAAATCAATATGAGGAAGTTTGATTGCAAGGATCCCGAAACATGGATACTACAGATGGAGAAATTTTTTGATCTCCATAATGTGCAAAACACAGAAAAGGTACATATTCCAACTTTATATTTGGAACCAGATCAGTTTGTATGGTATCGATGGCTTTTATCTCGTAAACAAATTGTCACTTAGTCAATTTTTACAGAACAAATGATAGCACATTATGAGGATACAAAAAGAAACATGTTTTTTAGCCAATTGATAAATATCAAACAAAAGGGTTCAATGATGGAGCACATTGAGGACTTCCAAAAATTGAACATAAGGGTAAAAGATATTCTAGAGAAGCATATGACTGATGTGTTCATAGGGACTTTAAAGGATAATATCCAACATGAGGTTCACCTTTTGGAACCTGATTCATTGGAGAAGGCATTCAGGTTAGCAAGAAAAATGGGAAGAAAAATTATGGCAACCAGGAAGCCTACCACTCACAACTATAAGGATGGAAGTGTTGTTGCCCCTAGCCTTTGGAAACCTACAAGGTTGACACCACAACAATTGGAAGAAAAAAGAGAAAAAGGGATTTGTTGTAGTTGTGATAACAAATACACTAAGTATCATAAGTCCGCTAAGAAGAAATTATTCTACATAGATTGTGAAGAGGAGGAAGAAAAGGAACGAGAATTGTCAAAAGAGAGGATATACTCTAGGAACAAACCCTAGATAAAGAAGAAAGAATCCAACCATATCTTATAATGCATTGGCTAGAACTACCACTCCTCAAACTATCAAGATAGAATGAAATATGAAGAAGAAAAAGGTAATAATGTTGATTGATTCAGGAAGTACCCATAATTTTATTCATTGTAAGATACCCAAGGAATTTAATTGATTCCTATATCTAGCACCAGAGTATCATGCGATGGTTGTGATTGGAGAAACCATAAATTGCTCTAGAAAGTGCCATAATATCAAGCTATAAATGGGAGAATACGTGTTGAATAGCTGAATTATTTCCATTCCAATGGGTGGTGTTGATGTTGTAATAGAAGTCCAATGGCTACAATCCTTGGGTACAATAACTTTTAATTTTCAAGATCGTTTCATGAAATTATGTGTGGAAGGAAAGGAAGTTGAATTAAGGGGTATTGCAGGGAAACTGGGAAAGATAATTAGCTCTAACAGTATGAAAAAGCTTCTAATGAAGCAACAATGAGGCGTAATAGCACACTATGTTCACTAGAGGTTCCCACATCTAAATCATCTATTTCTCTACATCTCCAAAACATCATGGACAATCATTCCAAGGTATCTGAGACTCTCCAAGGCCTCCCACCTATTCGTGACCATGATCATGCTATTCATTTAATTCCATGAAGTGTTCCTCCAAACATGAGGCCGTAAAGATATGCCTATTCCCAAAAGAGTGAAATTGAATGTATGGTTGTAGAAATGCTAGAGGATGGTATAATAAAACCTAGTCAAAGTTCTTTCTCTGCTCTAGCAGTATTGGTGGACAAGAAGGATGGATCATGGTGCACGTGTTCAAATTATAGGGAGCTCAAGAAGCTCACCATCAAAGATAAATTTTCCATTCCTTTATTTAATGAAATATTGGATGAATTTCATGGACCAATTTACTTCACCAAACTGGATCTTCATTTAGGATATCATCAAATCAGAAATAATATTGAAGTCATTCCGAAAACAACATTTAAAACTCATGAGGGTCATTATGAATTTTTGGTGATGCCTTTTGGCCTTACCAATTCATCTTCTACATTTCAAGGTTTGATTAATTCCATTTTCAAACCCACCCTTAGAAAATTTGTGTTAGTATTTTTTGATGATGTACTAATCTACAACAAGTCTTGGAAGGAGCATGTTCAACATGTTGACAGGGTGCTCAAACTATTGGAGGAGAAACAATTATATGCAAAAAGCTCCAAAAAAAAATTTGGAGTACAAGAGGTGGAATATCTTGGTCATATTGTATCTCATGAAGGTGTTAAGGTAGACCCTAACAAAATTAAAGCCATTAAGAAATGGAAAATCCCCACATCTATAAAGCATCTACAAGCATTTCTCATGTTGATAGGGTATTATCGCAAGTTTGTTAAGAATTATGGGAGAATAACAACACCTCTAACAACATTATTCAAGAAAGATGCATTTTCATGGACTCCAAAAGCAACAAATGCCTTTGAACATCTTAAAGAGGCAATGTGCCCAATCTTAACTATGCCGGACTTCACAAAAATATTTTTATTGTGGAATGTGATGCTTTAGGAAGAGAAATTGGTGTTGTTTTAATGCAAGATGAAAGATCCATTGCTTTTGAAAGTCTTCAAATCAAAGGATAACCTCACGTTGGTGAAGAATAGAGTGAAACAACAGGCATATCAACATCACAATAAAAGAAGTTTTGATGTAGTTGACTGGGTATTCCTACTGCTACAACAATATAAACAAAATTCCCTCAAGCAAGGTAAGAAGGACAATAAATTATCACCAAAGTATTATGTTCCATACAAGTTGTTGCAAAATATTGGTACTATGGCATACAAATTGGAGCTTCCTACAGCTTCTTCAGTGCACCAATTTTTCCATGTTTGATGTTTAAAGAAGGTTATAGGTGACAAGCTCCCAGTTCAAACAATATTTCCAGAACTTGAAAAGGAAGGAAAAATCAGATTGGAACCGGAAGAAGTCACTGAATCAAGAATTTGACAACTACCAAATCGATCAATTTCAGAGTATCTCATCAGGTGTAAGAACTTATCCACTAAAGATTCCACATTGGAGAATGATAATTTTATACAGAAGCATCCAGAACTACTCAAGTGTTGAGGACAATGCTTTTTAGAACTAGAGGGGCATGTTAGGTCCATATAATACTGGTTATTCCCCCATTACTATTGTCATTATAACCCTTATTGTTATTATTGTGCCCCTATTGTCCCCATATTGTTATTAGGATGCCCCATACAAACCCACTATTGTTATTATTGTGCCCTTATGTTATTAATAATAATAATAATAATATCTATTTTTAAGGTCACAGTGAAGCCAGACACCAAATTGGTGTATGAGACCCCCTCATTTGTGGGACAAGGGACCCACCTCTGCGCAGCGATTTGACTGCTAAGTCTACGAAGGCATACATACTCTACCCCCTCTGGTTTTGAACTTGTGACCTCTTAGGACGAAACACATGCTCTTAACCATTAGGCCCACTCAAGATGTATTACTGTTATGTCAGGTTGATAATATTGTGACCACTTAGAATCTTATACATAGAAGGGAGGATTAGTCATTTGTATCATCAAATAATTGTTCGTTTCTGTAATGTAAAGGAGGTTTCCCCCTCAAAGAGGTTGAATTCTAAGGTGTTGATCTCTTTTTTCTATCTTTTTGCGAGATGGTTACATAACAATCTTTCATTCCTTGGTTGTTGATGGGGTTGACCTTTTATATCATTGCTGAGTAATTCATATATTGCATTCTATTTCCTTACCTCATCTTGTGAGCTAGATTCACCTTCATGAAAACCAAAACCTGTCTTTATATTAGGCAAATGTTGAACTTTGATGATTTCATCTAACGTTTCCGATCCTTTAGGAAATCTAAGGTTTAGAGTCTTTGTATTTTCAAGTTCTTTTCTTAGACTTACTACTTCACATTGTAACACTTCTTTGTGTTTGTCTTTTTTAGTGATTGAATGTGTCATTGCATTTATGATTGTCTCTTTTTCTCCCAAACTAATTTTCAGTTGACTAATTTCTTTAAGGAAATCTTCCTTTTCTAAGGCATCATTTTCATATGCCATGAGTAGTTCAATTTCTTGATCATCTTCATCACTATTGGACAAGCCATCACTATCATCATGAGTATAATAGCTTCTATTACCTTCTACATACATTTTCCCATTGACATGAGGGGATTTAAGAGTGTAATGACCAACTCTACCACAAGCAAAGCATTTGAATCGTAGCTGAACTCTGAATCTTACGGAACCCCGTTGAAGGTTCTTGAAAAAATTTACCTCATCTTCTTCTTCTAAAATGTGTCCTGATTCATTGTGCTTTTCCTTTTCTTTTCCCTTTTTTGATGCTTTAAAAGTGGTTTCTCTCATGTCTGATGGACCTCCATTTCTACTTTCAAAGGCAGTTAGGATTCCATGGAGTTGGGTCACAGTAATAGTTTGAAGATCTTGTTTTTCTTCTATGGTAGACACTTTTGACTCAAATTTAGAAGACAAAGATCTCAAAATATTCTCAACTAAAGTAGATTCCTTTATCTCTTCACCTCAATTTCTCATATGATTTACAATCCCATCTACTAGCAAGAAATAAATAGAAATGCTTTCATCACTATGCATCTTGAGAGTTCATACTGGATTATGAGAGTTTGTATTTTAGCACGTTTTACCTGGGAGTCACCTTCATAGCTCTAAATGATTCTATCCCATATTTCCTTGGCTATGTTGAGTTGCATGACTTTGACAAATTTTGATTCTGATAGAATTCGCAATAAGGAATTCACAACTTTAGCATTGATTTCACATGTTTTCCTTTCTGCTGGATCTGTGGGGACTACTGTTGGATATTGATACCCTTTCTCCACAATTGCCAAAACATTAGCTCTAAGTGACTAAAGATATGCTCTAGTTCACATTTTCCAATATACCAAGTTCTTCCCATAGAAGATTGGTGGTCTGATAGATCCCATGCCTTCGTGATTGTTCATTTTGGAAGATCTCCCTTCATGCGATCAAGCTTCTTCTGAAGGACCTGCTCTGATACCAATTGTTGGAAGTAATACTAACAAGGGGGTTGAACCAATATTATGAAATCAATAACTTTTTCATTTCATACTGAGATTTATATACGCTACTTCAATGAAGGTAACACACGTGTACACGCAACCATCTTTAAAGCAACCAACGTATCTCCAAGAAACTTATTATTCAGTTAATTGATCATATGTTGATATTTAATCAGTGCATTGGTACTTCATTAACCATATAAATAGTAACCATGTAAAGTAATAATAGAATAAAACATAACACATAAGTAACACACATAAAACCAAGATTTAAGGTGGAAACCCAATGTAGGACAAAAACCACCTAGTACTATCTTCTTTTAATATAAGAAAAAAATGTTTATAGACTTGTACTGGTGTCGACTCATATGAGTACGCAGGCACCCACCTTCAGAAGGCTACAACCTTCTCTCTGTCTCCAGCTTCTACTAGAAGGGAGCTAGAACCCCCTAGCTCTTGTACTAGTCGATCTATTTATTGGTACGTAGGTGCCAGCCTAGAGAAGGCTCCAACCTTCAATCCTTTTCTAGCTGCTACTGGAAGGGAGCTTTGACCCCCTGGATCTTGTTCTGGTTGATATGTTTACAAGTCTGTAGGTGCTGGCCTACAGAAAGCTACAACCTTGTCTCCTTGTCCAAGGACCACGTTCCATAAATTTTCAAACTGGATATTCCTGGAACACAACACCACAATCTCAAGGCCTCCTTTCATCAATTTTTCATACTGGATCCATCGAAAACA
Source organism: Pinus taeda (assembly GCA_000404065.3). Lineage (NCBI taxonomy): Eukaryota > Viridiplantae > Streptophyta > Pinopsida > Pinales > Pinaceae > Pinus > Pinus taeda. The sequence continues at coordinate 19,297 of APFE031542494.1, read as the reverse complement.
TTGAAGCTCAAAGTCAATCACCACTACTTTATAACCAATAGCTGAAAACCCATCATCACTCAAGCAAATCACAATCAATCAATCTAAACATTCAGAACACTGTCACGAGAACACAGTCGCCAGAAAATACGGTAGATCCTAGAACTCTACATAAGCAACCAAAACTAACTACACCTTCAAATATCATATTTCATAATGTATACGCTACTTGCATGTGATGAACCAGTGTGTATAAACACTTTTACCAAAGCGAAATAGCATACAGATCTGTGAATACTAAGTTAAAAACATCACATCCTTTCCAAACTTAAGCCATACCCAGATCATAACATTTGTAGAATAACACATATGTGAGTATTCAGATCTAAACTATCCATGATCAGACCATAAGGTAACAATTCATTTCATGCCTTATGATCCGGATCCATCATTAGGTCTCATCCCTCATCAACCACTAAGGTTCATTCTTAGTTCAGATCAAGCAAAGCACCAAAAACCCATAACATGCATATTTTATTTTGATCTCACTCTTCATAGGATATTCATTTCCTGCACCCGATGGCCTAATGATCTTTCCTCCTTATATAGTAGATCCTTTGTCAATACCTTGGACCGAAACCTCTTAGGACCAATAACTTGGACCAAATACTTAGTGTCAATACTTCAGACCAAATACCTCGAACCAAATATCTTGGACCAATACCTTTGATCAAAATGCCTTGGACAAAATACCTTAGACCAAAACCTTGACTTTCCAACATGTACTCACTTTTCCTCCTGTGGGAGTGCATGTATACATATACACTTCTTTTGTTATGTTAACCCGCGTGTATACACTTCTTGGAAAAAGTGAACCAATGTATACTTATTAAACATCTCTCTTTCTTTAATCTATGGAGTCTGATCTGTGTGAACTATCATCTGTGTGAGTTGCCATCAAGGACAACACCTGTATCATAATGCCAATAGTAATCACAATCGTAATGGGTGAAGGAGGTAGGAAATGGTGATCCTTTTTTATTTTCAATAGCCACAGACGTGGAGTATGTATGAGTATTATTGATTAATATCATCTTGATAGTTCTAATTACAAATCACAAATTGATTGGGTGGAAGGGTTTATTATAAGCTGTGTCCTTGTAAAACTTGTGATTGAAGGATCCCAAGGTGACATCAAGGATGATGTCATGGTGATGTCATTATGACATGGCTGATCATGCGGAATAGTGATGTGGTAGATGATGTGGCTCTGACATGGTAGTAGATGTGGTGATGACATGGCAGCTGACGTGGAGGATGACATGGATATGATGTCACTGCTGGCATCATATCACAATTGGTTATGGGATAAGCCATGAATTTTTAGAACTTTATGAATGTGATATACTCCGCAGATGTGAGATTAATATAAATTAGAGTGAATAATCTTGTCAGGTGAGGGCATTATCATATATCGCAATCAGCACAAGTCAATGGTTCTTGTGATTGCGTAGATGGAGGATTCTAATGAAGTGAAGTTGATAATCCCCGCAGGTCCATGCTTAATCACATATCACAATCATCATTGCAGTATGGACTTAAGATTTTTTAGAACTTGTGGTAGTCATGGATGTGGAGTTTTATGATTTGTAATTAATTTTACCGTCGAGTCTGGGCTTCATCACAATAGAAATCGATTAAGGATTAGACTTAAGTTCTTTGGAACCTTTTGATATTGCCATGGATGAAGGGACTGATGAATTTAGATGTATATTTCCTCGTCAAGTCATGTTTAATCGGAATCACAATGGAGTTTGGAAGATGGGCCTTAAGCCTTTCGAACTTTGTTTATTTGTGATGTAGGGAACCAAGATGAGTTGGGTCTTTTTAAGGTTTGAACTTTAGGAGAATAAAACTCCAATTTATTTTGTTTGAATAACACATATTTTTAAATACTTATGGGTTTTGAAGCCTAAGTAGAGTTTTAATCTCGAGGGATATTAACATTTGCTTTTTTGGGATAATCAACATTTAATACTTGGATTTTATTTAAAAATCCTAAGGATTAAACATTGATTATAAGATTTTCCTAAAATTGAAGGGTCCTGTTGTGCCCTACAACAACCCCCGATTTCATATCATTACTATTCCAAAACCATAATATGAAATAAGTCCCTTCTTTAATTTTTGTTTTTAAATTGGTATCAATTAAAGTTCTATTTCAAAAAGGCCCGAAGAAATAAAAGAAAACATTACTAAAAGGCCCTTTCAATAAAACCAATCAAAAACCTCAATGTAAAATGATTTATCTTTATCATTGCGATAAAGCGATTGCAAGATCGCATATCGCAATGACAAAGAGAATACAACTTAGGGACATCTTGATTTCTGCCGTTGCGAAATCGATATTGGATATTGGCAAAGCATAAAGTAACACAATTAACAACCCCTTGCTCCAATGTGATGCAAAATCAGCAATCGGCAATCGGCAATCGGCGATAATGCTTAAACGCAAATAAGCTCCCTCTCGCCCCGATGCGATGCGACATCGCTAACGGCGATCGGCGACTCACCATGCCCACATTCTAAAATGCCCCACTCGCTACTCCCGACGTGATGCGATACCGCTATCGGCAATTAGGGATTCCAAATGGAACCAAAGCAATGACAAGATTTTCACGACGCCCGATTGCGAAAAGGATAAAAGCGTAGTTTTCAAAGTAAAAATCATAAAGGCAGTTTAATACAATTTATTCGTAATTAAGGCAATATCTTTTGAAAAGACGCTCATCCGCATTCAACCACCAAATCGCCCAAGGCATGCTTCAAATAAATCATTCAGCCATTAACCGAAGCGATTGGTATTAATGAGATTGACAGGCCTTAACGGTCATTTAATGAAAACAACAAGCTTGCAATCTATTCACAGATTTGATCCGAAAGTCGTCTTAAATCAATCGATCACCATGAGTGCATCAAGATATATATACCTTAGTCTATTCAATTCATGTTATTGTTGCCTATATTACGCCTATCTTTCGCTCTATGCAGGACTCTTCCACAGAGACAGATTTGAGTGGAAGGGGAAAGAAATCCAAAAAGATTACAATGCCTACTACTTCGCCAGCCACAGGGCAATCTGTAGTTGATTCAGGCGGTAAAAAGAAAGGGCTTATATCAGATACGACGTGCCTGGGACTTACCAGATCCACTTGGCAAGGAACATATGATTTGATTGAAGCCGAAGAGCTGAAGGTGACCGGGATACAAGTCTCATGCGATAGTACCAACAAATCTGAGGCCAATCTAAAAGATTTGGCCAATTCCTTTCTGCACAGAATAGAGGCCCGGGAGCAAATTCTCCCATATACGAATGTGGTAAGGTGGGCAATCCAAGAGATCTCAATTACCGACAGAATGTTCAGCACTGCAGATGGGAGGATTTTCGGTTATTTTCAAGCCGCAGATCTAAGGCAAATGTATCATCTACCGGCAGAAGAGAAAAAGTATAACACGGCATTTCTGGAGAAGTTCCGAGTAGAGAACGAGACCGAGTCCGAACCAATTCGAGGCTGGAGACAAAATCCAGCAAAGCATAAGCACGAATCCTCAGGTAAGTACTCAGTCGACTCTCTATGTTCTCCTCACTGCTATGCTGAAATTATGCTGTGTAGGCTACGGGGATTACATGACTTCGCCAATTTTACCATAGAAATGGTCCCCTTGATGGAGGCGGCATGTAGTGGTGAGATTATGGATTGGGTGGATATATTATCCGACAAGTTAGCCAGGGCCATTCTTAATTTCAGATTTAATTCTCGTGTCATAGAGAGATTCATTCTGCCATTTTATTACAGCGCCTATGTGTTGGATGTTTTATGTTTTAATTCTGAGTTTCCTGTGCTCGGATGGAGGTGGACGTCGCAATTCCCCACACCCATCCACATATATCATCAAAAGTTGTGGAAGACCATCTACAAACACCACCTGTATCAAATCTGCAACGGTTTCATGTTGCCAATTTATTAGTCCATTTTTGACAAACCTGCCCCGAAGATTTCTGAACAAGTAGGGGTAGATTTAACAACAGTAGCAAGTTGGTTCGGAGAAGAGAAATTCACCTACATTAGAGTTTTTGGCAGTCAAGCCAGGCCCCATGTGCTTCCACTATACATCCATGATAAGTTACTTGCCAGGGAAGTAGCTTATCAAATCAATGCCGATGGGGTTACTGAGACCCTGAAAAAAGCAAAAAAGCATGTCTGGCCCTCCTTTCCCCTGTGAATTGGAATTTACACCCTGCATGATATCAAACATGAAGAGAAGGAAGCTGGGAAGATAAATTTTCTGACTCTAGCCACTCTGCCAAGCAGGCAGTATGATCGAAGGAAAATCGCTTACAATGCGCTTGACCAGGCCAAATTGGCCAAGATCGAGCACAAAAGAAGACAAATTCGAGGATTTGTTTGCATCGGCCGAGTCACTATATCAAGTTAAATCGCTTGCCAGAAATATATACAACGATGAGGGGCTAGCCGAATTTAACAGAATTAGAGAACAGAGGTTGCAAACTCTGCCTCTAGACCTGTTAGCAACTACCCCAACGACGAAAAAATCAAGCGAGCCTGAGAAGCAAAGTAATACGCCACCTCCTACTACATCAAAGTAGCAGGAGGAAGTGCATAATCAGAGGCAGGAAGAAACCCAAGAAAATGTGCAGCGGCAAGATGAAACCCAAGCGAAAACTCAAGAAGAGAGCAGCTCTAAAATTAATGATGATACACAAATTCATCCAAATTTGCTCCAGCAATGGCAGCAATTCAACTCAGTCATCGGCAACCTAGAGTGCTCGAAAGATGATGAGGTTTCTAAACAAGGCGACACACAGGAAGCGACATCAAAATAGGTTTCGGGCGAAACCAGCGACCCACCCAAATCAAAAGAAACAGAAATAATTCCTAAGGATCCATCGGGCGAAATCATTTTGCAAATAGAAGAGATTCCCCCTTTGGATGTATTTTACAGCCCTAAGCACAAAGCTGTTGTAAAGCGACAAAGGAAAAGGAGGAGGGCTGATCAACCTTCTCTATTCCCTGAATTAACAGTAACGGGCAATGTTGTATGGAAAGAGGAATTTGATCCCTCCGATGACTTAACCAAGCTATCGCAATACCCTGGAGCATATTCGGTGGTGACCATTGATAAAGCATCGGAGGTGAGCAATTTATTGAAAGCGAAATATCAAGATATCTTTTCGCTACAACCTCAATTATCGGAAGTTCAGCAGAAGGCAGAGCAGGCAGAGCAGGAATTGCTAGTACAGCAGCAAAACAATTATCAGCTGAATAAGCAATTACAAGAGGAAAAACAGAGGATTGACGAGAGCACAATCCAAAGGCAAAAGGAGCTATCGGAAACATTGGAGCAATTAAGAATATCGATTGAGGGAACGATAAAAGCTAAAGATGAGCAAATTGCTCAATTGTCAACTCAAATTGAGCAAATGAAAAGGCTCCCTCAGGTAGATGAATTCAAAGCAGAGGCGCTTCAATTAAATAAGGCATTGATTAATCAGGTTAAGCTCCTATGTCAGCAAATTACACAGGCAGAACCATTGTGCGAGTTGGTAGCATCCATAAGTGAAAAGGTAGAGAAGGAAAGGAAAGATTTGGATCAGGCCGAAGAAACACTGACAAGTTTTCTGGAATGGCAAGATTCCGATCAGGGCGAGGTGACTAATCTGCCAAGAATTCTGGAATCGCACAAAGAAATATTATTCATAGAATGGCAATCACAGTTAATGAAGGCAGAAAAAGCGATTTCTATATGCAAAGAAACCACTGATAATTTGGTTGAATTAGTAAATAATACGCTTTATTTGTCTGATATGATTTCCCAATGTACTCCAGGCCAATTAACAGCAATGAAGATGTTAGAGCATTCATGCTACCCGAAGTTGGAGAAAAATGGAAGATTAATCGTGGGGATCAACAGTTTAACATGGGATTCCTACTAGTTCTTCTTAGTGAAGCCATACAGCCAAAGAGCCGCCTTAAAATGCCTTACAGATGCTATCGGGTATATCATACCCGACATTCAGGATGCCACCTTTGCTGCCCAATTCAGCTTGCGCCTCAACAGACCGCCAAAAGTGCAACCGATGCTTGCGATAAGCCAGCTCAGGTTTAAAGGCAAACAACCTGAGTCATGATTCACATCGTCGACTGCTAGATCGCCCCAAGGAGATAGATTGCATTTACTGATGCCAATTTAGTAGGATTTTATTTCATAGATTTTTTTAGCTTAGTAGTATTTATAGACCCTTTCATGCATTTAGAAAGGGTCGTAAAGTTTTGTATATGACTTAAACCCTAATGTTGCACTATTGTACTTTAGGGATATTCTTTTATGAAACTGGACCAATTATTATGAGTTTAATGACGAAAGTTTTTATGCAAATGTGCACTACTGTCTTTGTTTAAAAGCATTTCTGTGTTGAAGGAAGAATTGTGAATAGCGATTGATATCTGGGATTGACTAGCAGCTCACATGGTACTATTATCTGCGTCTGTACTCATTCCTGTTATATGAATTGTTATTTAAATCGCTTCTTGTACTATTATCGCTTATATCTATTATATATATATAATATATATATATATATATTATAATATATATATATATTATATATAATATTATATATATATATGTGTGTGTGTGTGTGTGTGTTTTTTTGCAGCATCCTTTATGCATCCCACTATTGGTTTTTTATAGCATGCTTCTCTTTCAATCGTATATATGTATCAATGATATAAATAGTGAATGCAGTAATTTATATTAATCGCTTCATTTTGACTATTCATATGGATTAATCTTTGAATGATTCAATATCTCATGTTTATTTTACAGAGTCATCTATATGCCTGTTAAATAGATAAGGATTATTTAACGCTGCATTCCGAATGAATAAGTTGTTCCTGAGATTAGTATTAGTTTCCCTATTTTTATCAATAGAATAAGCTAGTCGCCTATAATCAAAATCAAACTATTCATCACCCATCCATCCCTTTTATTCATTATCAGGAAACTGGTCCCATTATCTCTAGTCGGAGCCACCATCCCAAACGGAAAAGGAGTTGTACTAAGGTCCAGACCAAGTGGTTATCCCCCAATGTTGTTGTAGTGATTTTCGAGGCCTCAATAGGTCCCTATTTTAATATAATAAATTTCATAGGACATTTATAATATATTGAAATGGTGGTTTTTGGACAGTACAACACCTTCCAAGACTAAACTCATGTCCAGTTATTGATTTTCGGTTATTTATTGATCCCAAACAATTAGAATTTGTTTCAATAGTTAAATGCAAATGCATCACTTTCACCATATAGTAATCCAAAACCTGTTGTACTTTTATCGTATTTAAAATAACTTTTTATTACTATACAATGTTCTACTTCAAGGTCAATGAGAAACCATGATATCTAGTTGCTTACAAAAATCGAACCTATCCCAATGATTTTAAGATAAACCAAACTTCCCACAAGTTGCCTATAAATTATCTCATTTGCTGATTTTGAGTCTACTTTAGCTAAAAGTTTCAACTTCTCCATTTATGTATGTATTATTACAATCAATGATATTGTATTTTTCTAGTAGACTTTTTGTATTCTTAGTATGTAAAGTAAAAACACATATGTTACTATGTCAAATTTAAACATCTAAGCAATGTTAGATGAGGACTAAATATGTAATTTCAAAAGTTGGATGTGATTCAGTTTGATCTTGGTAATTGGTCTGGCCTCACTACCTATGATGACAATGTCATCTACATATATCACTAATATATCTATGTACTATCCTCACTTTTAATATAGATATTTTAATCAGAAAAGCCTATTCTCAATCTGTTATCCTACAAATGTTTGTCATTTTTGAGGTACCAAGCTCTTGGTGCTTATTGGGTACCATAAAGAGCCTTAACCAACATACATACCATATGTTCCTTTATAGGAACCTAGAAACTTTCAGGTTGACACATATAAAACTCTGTATTCAAAATATCATTGAGGAAGGTGTTAGAATATAATGTTCACATGTTTAATAAGTCACATTACTGACTTAGGCTAAAGATAGGCCTTCTAGTTATTATTAGATTTTAGAATTTTGGGAAACTATAACCACCCAAACTTTGTATAATAGAAGTGAATATTGTTGTACATGTCTAAATTATTTTGATAATAAACTTTTGTGTTTGTCATTTGCATCTACTCTATCTGGAGTTTCATCAATAAGTGTGGTCCAATTCATTATATAATATGTTATCAGAGTAGATGAGTTTCCTTCCCTAGCTTCCATTTGAAGGTAGATGTGGTTGGATTAAAGAGATTCTTAAGAGTTTTAGTGTTCACATTTACAAGAGCCGGTGTCCTTACAAGTATGAGCCACTATCATTTCATACTAGAGAAGAGCGAACAACGAATATGTGTCAATGATCCATGTGGTATTTAGGGATGTGATTATAGGCGTTTCCACATATTATGAAGGATTATGTTGCCATCATATGAAGATTCCTTGGGAAATTTTTGGTTTAACAGTGGATTGGTCGAGCTAGAGTGTCTGTTCACTAAACGAAGATGGTGATAGGATAGGTGAGTATTGGAAAAGTATCCTAAGTGGAATCTTCATTATTCTAACTGGTGTTGGGATCCTAGCTCAAATCAGTGTATTCTTATCATTCCCCACTTCCTGATCCTCCCAACTACCTTAGCCATATTTCTATGTTTGTAGTGAACCAAAGTTTAATGTTGTTGATTTAATGTAGTTTATATATTGTTGGAGAGCTTGATTATTGTTGTAGCAAGAATATGACAGTGGGAGGGATTTGCACCACTCTTATACACCATGTGCATAGTCTCGATTTTCTTGATCTAATGGTTTTTTGAATGTCTCACTGGTGCTATCATTGTGGGATTTTGAGAGTTACAAGGTCTCCATGAATTTGTGGCTCACTGAGATTGAAGAGTTATTTTTGGATATATTCCTGGAAGGAGTTCAATAGATTAGACTCCTTTTACCTATACTGAATAACACTAAGAGGGATGCAAATCCCTAAGGGATTATTGAGTAGAGAAAGAGATATTCCTTGTCTTGTGTGGGCCAATGGAGGAGGGTATTACGATTGTTTGATGGATATATAAGGTTCCTTGAGAGTTCTATAATGAATATATTTTATAACACAAGAAAAAATGGGTTGAGTTGAGTGAGGTAGAAGCCAATAAGTTTAATACATTGCCTTGATCACCTCATACACTATCATGGAAGTGGTAATTATCTTAAATTCCTATGGTTCGGTGAAAATTTAGGACCATATATTTTTTTTACAAATTCATTATTTAATCATATTTTTTTTATGCTGTGCATGTGATTATGCTTAAATATTGTTCGGTTTTCAATGATTTTTTATTTTATTTCATTCTTGTTTAATGTCGTTATATTTTAATTATCGCATCTACACATATGTTTATTTAATTGTCTCTCCACAAGGGACATTCCTTGTGGGGATTGTGGTCAATTGTCTCTAATAATATGCTTTGTCACTACTTGTCCAACGAATAAGGGTTATGGTCATGGATGTCATAGTGTGATGTGTGAGACAAAATTTAAAAATAAACCCATTTTGGTGTTTTTACATGATAATTTCAAGACATGCTTCACATCTATGTAGGACAAAACCCTTTTCTTAGTGATGAAATAACACAACATGATTGAGTCAATATTGTAGTTTGTAGCATGATCCTACCATTTCTTCCTATTGCAGTTTGTAAGAGGTTATTTATCCTACCATTTCTTGCTATCGAAGTCTTTTCATCTAGGTTGAAGGAGCTAAGGGGGTTGAGTTACAATTGAGTTACAGTTGAAGCCAATGACGATGCAAGGAGTACAACTTGCTCAAGGCTCTTGATCTTTCCTATTATTTCTATTGAAATTGAAGCACTTTTATCCCATTTTAAGGAGCCGAGGGGGAGATGAGTAAGTTGAGTCATAGGGATGGTCAAGGATGATGTAGGGATTGTAACTTACTCGAGGTTCTTCATCCTGCTGATTCTTCCTATTGAAATTGAATCCTTTTCATCCTGGTTGAAGGAGTGGAGAGTAGGTGAGTCATATGCACATTCAAGGAGGATACATGGACTGAGATGAAGGACACATGATAATGACTGAGTTATCTTTTGTTTCCTTTTATTTTAGTTTAGAAGAGGTTTACGGTTATAATGCTTTATTTTGTGGCATATTTTCATGCCATCATGGGTGTGTGGTTGCGGCATTTCCCATTCCAGAGTCTCCTTACCACTACCTAACATACCTTACCACTCCCTCCTTGGCATGCCTAACACTCATTAACACTCCCTAACACACCCTTCTATTAATTCACTTCCATTATTTTTAACCCAGTGCTCCCTTGTGTTAGCCTAGCACTCCCTACCACTCCATGGTATGCATTGGAACTCTTTGGCACACCTTAACACTCTCCTACATGCCCTACGACTTCATAGCATGAGTAACATTCCTTGACATAGGTTGGCACTTGGAATGTGTTGGCACTTGGTAAGTGATAACATGCCTAACATGTGTTGAGATGCCTTGGTATGATTTGGCATGTGTTGGCATGGTTTAAGATTAAAATAATTTGAGATGAATTATTAGAAAGTAGGATAGAAGTAACAGAGGAAGATTGATCCAAGTGGGTATTTGTGGCCACTCACCTACTCCACTTGGACCCCCAACACTATTTCTTTCATTTTCCTTAATTGTAGCACAATTTACTAATTTTGAATGTTTTTCAGGTCCTAAAGTTTCAAAGCCATTTTGAGGCCCTAAAAGACATCTTTTGGGAAAATAAGCAGACCCATTCCTTACTGCAAAGGTTTGTAATTGAAATTTGTTACCCCTAGATAGATCTTTCCAAAGAGGTATTGTACACGTCAAACAAAGATCATATGGCAAACTTACGACCCAGAAAGGAAGATCCAAAGTATTTTTAAGAGCTCATTGAGGTTCTCACCACAATCAAGACATATAAAATACAAGTAGATGAAATAGAAGAATTAGAGGATGAATAGATCATGATAGAGCTCGTAACGCTTCCAAAATTTACTAGTAAAAATTTTAATTTTTGGGAACTGTCAAAATGAAAACTTTTCTTTGATGTAAAGGGTTGATTGAGTAGTGGTATAATAAGACATATGATGAAGTATGTGATGCCTTAGTATTGGATCTTATTAAAAATTCATTGGATGATAAGTCCTCATGCAAGGTAGAAAAAGCTACATCTTCCTAGGAAGCATGGGAGACCTTGGAAGTAGAATTTGGTATAAAGGAAATTGACATAAAGCAATAAATTCCATTACAATTCCCTTAACTGGAATGGGCCTTTTCGATTTGTTGGGTTATCATTTGAACCCATGTGAAGAAAGATGGAATAAAGGTTCATTGAAAAAGTAATGTTATGAATATAATTGGGTGTTCCTAACATGAAGAAATCTTTTTCTGGTCATTGTCATCTTTTTATAGACACCTCTATTGGAATGTAGTGAAATTTGCATGAAAAATATGAAAAGGAGTGATGTCAAATTTCAATTTAAATAATGGTGAGGTCAATAAATGAGTACATTCCTAGAATACTAGGTGAAGAGGTCCAAGGATCAATAAGTGATAATCCAGGCATCAATAATTTGTAGAGAATACTAGTCAAATATGGTATTACTAGAGTTTGGAAGTTATACAATGCTAATGAGTCCAACTAGCTTGGGAAAAAGGACTTCTATAAAGTAGAAGATGGAACAAAAGAGCTTCTACAAAGTAGAAGGTTGCTCCATTTCCCTAGCCACATTCCAATCAAAACATCTATGCTTATAAGGATGTAAAACATCATACCCTTCCTAAGCGAATGATCGGAAATCAACATTTTATGGGTGTCAAAACATGTTGAATGTAACAACCCCCACAACCCCCCCCCGACATCTACCCAAGAAACCGACTAGCCAGGGTAAACATGCAACAAGAGAGGGCACTATAAGGGATTTGACCTCCTTGATGATCTTAAGGAAATGGACTTAATGGAACACATTATCCAAACCCATCCACATCAGCAACAACACACTCAAGAGACATGTTAGCCACTCAGCCATCATGTCCCTGGGTCCCAATAATGTTTTGAGACTTTTAACCCCTAGTAACTCTCATGCTATATGCATGTGAGTGTTCAGAAACCACCAGTCGCTCTCACAGGCCTGTGTGCTAGCGTCTAGGTATTCTTCCCAATAGACCTGTGTCAGTGTCGGTGGAATTCAAGGCACTTTTTTAGTCTAGAATTCCAAGCACTATCTAGAACTTGTTACTACCTCAATAATCCATTGAAGACATGATGAGAAGACAAACATATCAAAAATCAACCTCAGGGCTAGGCCTGAGCATCCCCAATGGAGACTGACATTCTATCAAACACTTGCCATCAATGCAACCTACAGGTCTAGGATACAAGGCAGAGCATGAATGACTTAAATCACTTATGAGAACACAACAAGAAGAATCATCAACTTATCCATTGAATTTTTATAACATCAATTAGGCCTTTCATCCATCATTTTAAGAATTACAAGTAAATACATGAAATAGCCATGGAACCAGTCATATAACCATGCTTATAACCAACATTAAACCATCTAAATATGAAAGATATGAAAACCATCAAATCCACATATAAACAAGTGTAAAATTCATAGAAATTAACTTTCATTAATCATAGGCAAATCCGACTAAGTTCGAGACTTCCACGTACCACCTAACCATAGACATGGATGAACCAAATATTTCTTTCATCTAGTCACCCCATGCCAGATTCCAAGAATAAATGCGGGATATCATAGAACAACCAATCCATGAAAAACGAAGGGAATATAGAGGTTAAACCAAATCCACCCTTATCAAACCATGATCACACCAAAAATGGTGCTCTAATCACAACCGAAATGAACTTGGAATGCCATCTAGAATCCGTCACTCTATTTGAGGAATTTTCCATCTCCTTGTCTCTTACGCTTTACTACAATATAATTCTAGATCACTAGGCCATAAATCAAGACCAGTCTCTTAGTATTTACCACAATCCAAACTCGAATCACTAAGCCCTAAACCGTGACTCCTCCCTCAGGCTTTACCGTGTATCCCACCTAAGCTAGTTAAGGGATTCCTAGGACTTCGGGAATGAAACTCGACACCACCTCTACCCTAGATTTTGAAATCCATCTAGAAAACTAGAGCTCAAAAACCACTCTCATAACCCAACAAAACCATGCCGCCAACAAAAAGAGAATCGTGCACCAACATGAAAAGCCATACATGTCCCAACTAGCTAGGAAATCACACATGTAGAAGGTTACCTGCAAGTAGTCCTACTAAAGTTGTCTAATCCTTCTCTTCTTCCTTGATCCTTTCTTTCCTTCCTTCCCTTTATGTTATTTTCCTTCCTTGATCCAAATCTAGAGTGCTCCAAGAAACTCTAAGTGACCAAGAGTGAGTGAGAGAGAGAGAGAATAACGAGAGAGTTCCAAAATTGAATTAAGAAAAGGTTACCAACTGATCCTCAAAATCCTTTTTATGAATGAGACCTATGATTTCTTCATTTTCCATTATTTTCCTTCAATTTCCTCCTCACATGAAACCTATGATGTTTCACCTTACTTATCTCCTAATTTCCTTTGTTTTTACAAATAAATGTGCCAAAAATTCCTTTTTTTCCTTTTTGTGCCTTTGCTAATTTCCTTAGCCAAAAACATACATACAGTTATATGTACTAGGATATCTATGCCAAACATTCAGCTTGGAATAAGTCTCCCTTAACCATGGTCTTATTTTTCCTTTATTAACTTTTATTACATGAAATTTTCACTAGGGCTCTTACATTGAAACATTTAATAGGATGTTGCATGCAAATCTATAACATGAAATACACACATAATGTTTTTCTCCCTCTCCTAATGTGAGATATACAAGTGTCCAAGAAGTACCAATTGAACCCTCTAAAAGTTGTCCACAAATTGACTTTCAACTATCCATAATGTACTCGACCAAAGTCTTGACTTAGATTTCTACTAGGGCCATATTTATGCCTATTTATTGTCCCAAAAAGCTCTGTCTTCACCACATAATAGACTCTTTCTTCAACTCTGAATGGGATCAAATATTATCATAGACAAGGCTTGAAATTCACCCTCAGAATGGGCTCATACTTCATCACAAAACTGGCTTGGAATTTATCTTATATAAGCTTGGATTTCACAAATTCAATAGAGATGGTGTTCCACTGGAGACTTGTTCAAGTCTTGACCTAGTCACCATAAGGTTTCAATGAAAGATATAAAATGAGAAGAGATATCATTTTTTGGGCGTGGTGAGAGCCAGCATATTACCTCCAATTCTCAGTACATATATTCTTCTCGGTCAAACACCTTAACCTCTATGATGGCACCATCTATAGGGATACCCATGATCTAGTCTACATCCTCTAGTGTAGGTGTCAACTTTCCCAGCAAAACAAAAACGCGTCTCTACTAAGATTCCAATATGACATTAACTATACTAACTACATATGAGATGTATAGATAATTTTTAGTCGGTTGGCCCTCTCCTAGGCTATCATTTGTCTCATCCGTAATAGTGTGATCCTAATCGATTTCCTCCCTAAGATCCATAAACTCTCTATATCTAGCCACTAGCCAAGATGACATTACCTCTCTACATGGTTTCGCCGAGATTAGTGGAAAAAGAGGTAGCATATTTGTGACCTATCTCATGCTCTCAATAGTATCATTTACTGTCTTTTCCTCCTATCTACTAACATCATCATCACCTCTGAAACTATCAATTGTAGGTATATCCCTCTCCATTAGCATGTCTAGTAGCCAATCCCAAGATACTAATATCAATAGACTTTCCAACCCACCCCTAGTAAAAACTTTCGTTGGATGCGACTCCTATTGTCCATACTAGTCATCCTACCTTATTTACCTTCACATCGACCATACGCATAAAATTCCACCCGTAGATACACCTTCCTTTGCTAGTGGTACATTTGTATCTATCTCTAGAAAATATGCTTCTTCAGCTGTCCTTCTATCCCCACAGATGTGTTTTAACACTGAAATAGAAAGGGAATAGATGGCTAATATGCCATATGTTGAAGTTGTAGGGTTTCTTATGTAGGCTTGAAATTACACATTTAATGAGAGTTGTTGGTCTATTTATGTCTAATCCAAGGAAGGAGCATTGGGTCAATGTGAAAATATTTTTTTGATATTTGAAGGAGACCAAGGACTATGTTTTATGTCATAAGAAAAATCAAAATGAATAATTCTATTTATGATATTTTATAGATGTTGATTAGGCTAGAGATGTAGACATCGGAAAATCTACAAGTGTATTTGACGTTTTTTGGTGGAGCCACAAAACTAGATGGCTAAGAAGTAGTCTATTGTTGCTTTGTCAAGTGTAGAGGATGAAGACATTGATACTACCTAGGCTACCAAAGATGTTATAAACAATACTATGTGAAATTTTTTTGGTATAGTCAAAGTGCCATTATATTTAGTAGATCATAGACATATTATACAAAGACCAAAAATAATATAGTTTAGTTTCCTTTTTCATAAACATGATTCAGTTTGGTTCGATGTAAGTAGTCAAGTGTGAGGCTAAATAAAATGTAGTAGATTCTATCATAAAAATGATTGAAACTATGAAATTCCATTTTTATAGCTAAACCAACGATTAGAATATGACAAAATATAATATCAATAGGTTGGAATCATTTTATTTCCACATAATTTTCTAACTTATTAATTATGTTCATATTCATAATTTATTATTAGCGTACACTACTACACTAAAGTAATTTAAAACACTCTTTTAAGATGGAATTATCCTACTAATATTTTCTTCAGTATTTCAGTAGCCTTAATTAAAACAAAAAAATCTTGACTATTTTGAATATCTTAATTAACACAAAAGAAAAAATATTTATGGCGTGACTTTATAACATGTTGAAAATCTCAGGTGATAAAGATAATGTGCAGGTAGGCTCAATTTCCTTCATTTGGGAAACCCTTGTAGATGGAGAGTTCCATATTGTGAGAGATACCCAACGATATAACATCCTTCCTTCCATCTGGAGATGACCAGATCGATGCACGGATTAATAGCTAGAATTAGAGCATCCCCTCCATTTGGAGATCGATTCCTAGTTTGATAGAAAGCATTAGAGAATCTCTGATTCCCAGATTGATAACAACAATTAGAGCGTCTCCTCCATGTCGAGATCGATTCGCAGACAAATATTCATTGTGTACAACTACACAGGTAATAGTAAAGGTAGAAACTAACATTTTACCAACAGACGTAGCGGAAAAGGCAGCAAGCATACCCAATAGAGACAGGGGAAGACGCGTCAAGCGTACAATTGTATAGGTAACAGTAATCCACTAACCTTCTACCAGCATAGGCTGGGGTAAAGGCAACAAGCATACCCAATATAGACAAGGGTACACACGAGAAGCATATGCAGATAGACAATACACCCATATAACGAATACACATTAGAAAAGGCAATGGTAAGCATACCCAGCAGATACAAGGGCAGATGCAAAAGGCATATCCAGATAGAGAATAGACATGGGAAAAGGCAATGGCAAGCATACCCAGTAAATACAGGGGTAGACATGGAAAGCATAGCCAGATAGAGAATACACAGGGGAAAGACAATGGATAGGGCATGGGGAACTCCTCAAGCCTACGCATCCTTTTAACTTTTGAAATTACCACTTGAAGGCTTCCGTCATCATGGTAAATGAAGGGATTTTTTTAGTTGTTTGGAAGTTTGAATATGGTTGAAAAAACCTAACTTAAGAATCTGGCAAATCTGGATTTGAGTTTAAGTTTTGTGCGAGTCTACATGGCCATGCAATCATGGGAACACCCATCACAGCATTCCATCCACAATGGGAGAGAAATCTAATAGTGAAATCAAGTTGTCACAAGATGTGTCTGAATGCTCAATTGTGACACTTCCATACCTCTTCTCTTCTTTGGAACCCCCACTAAATTCTATATGTTCTATCCTTCTTCCCACCTTCATATAAAACTCTAATTTTCTCGACCTATATTATCATCACTAGGTTATTAATTATCATGTATATTGTGGGTTATTAATTCTCCTGTATCTCTCTTTTTGCACTCATGTTCATGGTCACCAGAGTAGTTGTGAGAGTCTTCAAAAACTCAGAGACAACCATGGGGATTGTAGAAAGGATAAATGAAATAATGAAGGAAAGAACAAGAAACAAGAAACCTCAACTAAATAGCCAAGATAAGAAACTGAATTGGAACTGAATAGATTTTATTCAACTATGATTCTCTGTTGTTTCATTTCATGTGTATTAGATTATTTTATATCATGACTATCGTTACATAACCAACTATTTGGTATACAACCATCTAATTGCAATTTACCTAAAAAATTACTAATTCGTTATCAAACTAACAAACTCCACCTTCACAACAATTTTCCTAATCTCTTGCCCATGCCCATTCATCATCTTTTCTGCAAGCCAAGAGAAGCTAAACACCACCGCAGCATCTCTACTGTTACTGGCTTTGTGAATATGTTTGCACAATTCTTTCGTGTATGGACCTTTTGAAGAGCTACTTTTCCGCCATCGATCACATGTCTTATAAAATGATACCTTACATCAATGTGCTTGGTTCTGCTGTGATAGGCAGGATTTGTAGCCAACTGAATAGCACTTCTACTGTCACAAAGTACATTCACTTTCTCCTACTTTCTTCCAATTTCATCTAGCAGACCCTTTAACCAGATTGCTTCTTTAGTGGCATCTAAGGCAGCTATATATTCAGCTTCAGTAGTGGACAATGCAACTATTTCTTGAAGCTTTGACATCGAACTAATCGCTCCACCTGCAAGAGTAAAGACATAACTTGTAGTAGATCTTCTTTTGTCCAAATCACCTGCATAGTCAGCATCTACATATCCATAGACTGATCCTTCACTACCATTAAAGACGATGCAATGGTCACTTGTGCCTCTTAGATATCGAAGCACCCATTTCACTGCTTGCCAATGTTCTTTACCTGGATTTTCCATGAAACTGCTGACAACTCCAACTACATGTGAAATGTCAGGTCTTGTAGATACCATCGCATAGATTAAGTTGCCTACCACATTTGCATATGGTACATGAGACATATACTGCTTTTCTTCATTAGCTCTAGGACTTAAAACCGAAGAAAGCTTAAAATGGGAAGCTAGTGGAATTTTAACAGGTTTCACATTGTTCATAGAGAACTTTTCAAGTACTTTCTCCACATACTTCTGCTGTGATAACCAAAGCTTACCATTTTTCCTGTCTCTGTGTATCTCCATGCCCAAGATATGTTTCCCTGCTCCAAGATCCTTCATATCAAACATCCTAGAGAGTTGAGCCTTTAACCTGTTGATCTCTTCCATGCTTTTGCTTGCAATAAGCATATCGTCAACATACAAAGCTAAGATAATGAATATGCCATTGAAACTTTTGAAGTATACACAATGATCATACTCATTTCTTACAAAGTTCTGGCTCACCATGAAGGAATCAAACTTCTTGTACCATTGTCTGGGAGATTGCCTCAGACCATACAATGATTTCCTGAGCTTGCAAACTAATCTTCTGCTGCGACCTCATACAAAACCTTCCGGTTGTTCCATATATATCTCTTCGTTCAAATCACCATGTAGAAAAGCTGTTTTAACATCTAACTGTTCTAACTCAAGATTAAGCAACGTAGTTAGTGCCAACACAGTACGAATAGAAACAAGTTTTACAACTGGAGAAAAAATCTCATGAAAGTCTATACCTTCAACTTGAGAATACCCTTTTGCTACCAGTCTCGCCTTATATCTTTCGATACTTCCATCAACTTTCCATTTTAGCTTGAAGACCCATTTGCATCCAACAACACTTCTCCCTTCAGGAAGCTCTACAAGATCCCAGGTATTGTTTTTGGCTAAGGAGTCCATTTCTTCTTCCTTATCCACTTTCCATTTTTTGCTATCTGTATCTACTGCTTCCTGATAACAAGAAGGTTCCCCATCTTCAGTAATCAAAGAAAAATATGAAGTAGAATCTTCATACCTTTTTGGAATTTTCCTTTCCCTTGTAGACCTTCTTAGAGCAACTGGTTGTTGAACTGGTTCAGAAACTTG
>APFE031542491.1:94863-105400 GCA_000404065.3 Pinus taeda | reverse complement strand
ATGTAATCATTTGATTGTTAGTGTATGCAGGTTTCAAAGTGAAGGAGGAGCTCATCTGGATCGACGAGGCTGGACTGCTGCAACAAGCGTTGGACTTGAGGTAGGATCGAAAAACACCGAAAAACACTTGGTTTCTCATAGAATAATGTATGTTTAGAGAAGGATTGCTCTTAATTGTCTTGTTTGTCACTAGAGAGTCTTAGACTCCTAGGGAGGTTAGTTTTGTCAGCAAAAATAACTCTTTCCGCATGACACATATGCAAGTGCAGTCGGTAGCTTGATGTATGCAATGGTCTGTACTAGACTGGACATTGCACATGCAGTGGGAGTATTGAGTAGGTTTATATCAAAACCATGGAAGGAGCACTGGACAACAGTGAAGCGGGTTTTCAGGTATTTGCGTGGCACTAGTGATTATGGTTTGTGCTACCAAGGAAGACCAGAATTGGACAGAGTGTTGGATATCCGTGGCTTTGTTGATGCAGACTGGGCTGGAGATCTGGATCAGAGAAGATCTACAAGTGGGTATGTGTTTAACCTATTTGGAGGTGCAGTCAGTTGGATGAGTAATAAACAATCTGTAGTGGCACTATCAACTACAGAGGCAGAATACATGGCAGCCACTCATGCAAGCAAGGAAGCAGTTTGGTTGCAGAGATTGTGTTCAAGTATGGGGGTAGTACAGGGAGCTATAAGGATAGACTGTGACAGCCAAAGTGCAATTTTCTTGGCAAAGAACCCTGCTTATCATTCAAAGACAAAGCCCATTGATGTTCAGTATCACTTTGTGAGGGATATGATAGAAGACAAAAAGGTGTTGCTGGTAAAGGTGGACACTTTGAAGAATACTGCAGATGCATTGACAAAATCTGTGAGCTCTGAGAAGTTCTCTTGGTGTAGAGAAACAATGGGCGTTTCAGAGCTGGAAAAATGACTAAGCTCTCCTGTGGCCCCCTGTGGAAAGAAAACAACAAGTGGGAGATTGTTGGGTTGTGTTATATTCTTTCCACATAGTTAACAGGGCGTTTGAGGGGTACCCGTAACCCCACTTTATGGGGTTCAGGGCAGCGCCCCGGAAAATTTTGGTTTTGGACCCTATGTTAGGTTGGGTGGACCCACCTATGGTTTTGTGCATGATTTTTGCACATGTTTTTTGGTATTGGATGCGATGGCTTTTGGTCCATGGTATTGGATGTGATGGTTTTCGGTCCATGGTATTGGATGCTTCGGCATGTATAAATATGTACTATAACATTGAAAGGAATATAATGAAAAATCAAGTTGGTAGTCCCAGTTTTGGGATGTAGGGGAAAATCTCTGTGCATATGTGTTTTTATGTGTTATGTTCTCGCATTGTTTATTTTTTTGTGATTTAGAATTTTTATGCAGGTAATTTCTGTATGGGGTTAAAACCTACACCACAACAAGGCATGCTAGCGACTGTGGAATTGTTCAGGCAGTTATGGGCCATTGATCCCTAATTGTTAGCGACCTTTTAAGGGCTAGGTCTTAGGCCACTAACCAGAACTTCATGAAAATTTCAGAAATGATAAATAACAGTGAAATAAGTTTACCAATGAAATAATTGGTGCAAGTAATTGATCTAACCCCTACTAGCCATGACAGGAATTTTGTCAAACATGTCACAAATATGCAATCTATAGGTCATAACAACATATTTGATCATAGGGGTCTCATACTTATTTGAGATTCATAAGGAAGCATTGATGCCTCATCACAATAGTTTCATTATCATCTATTAGGTCATACACTCATTTTTCATTCATTTTATAATCAAAGCATGATAAGAGCCATACATCAAGTTTGTCATAAAACATACTCATAGCTAACATATAGCCAACAAAAATAACAAGGATATAACGACCATAAAAACCACATATGAATAAGTAAATTTACACATGAAATACCAAGGAGAAGATGCTCTTATTAACATATGCAAAATGCAATGAGGTCTGGGATTTCAATGTACCACTTGACCATAGATTGGGCGAAACTAAATCTTTCTTTCATCCAATCACCCCTGTGCCATATTACAAGCGTCAATGTGGGATCCTAGAAACAAGTCAAAAAAAACAAAATCAAGGCTTCCAGAGGCCAAACCACCTCAACCAATGATTCCATCTAATGGCCAAACATCACTAACCATCACCAGATTGGTCTCTACCCAAGTTGCCATGGGCTCCAGAGCGTTTGTTCCAACTAGGGCTTCCAAGACTAGTAACTCAACCCACAGTTGTTGTCGGGCCTCAAAAGAATTTGTCTAACCAGAGCTTCCAAGAATAGTAACTCAAACCACCAATGGATTCCAAATCGTTTTTCCAACCAAGGCTTCTAGGACTAGTAACTCAACCCAAGATGTTATAGGGCTTCCAGAGAATTTGTCCAATGAAGGCTTCCAGAAACTAATAACTCAGCCCACAACCATAAGGAACATAAGAACCAACCGGAAAACAAAATTAAACCCCACAACACTATGGATGTCTAGGAAATGGCAAGGCTAAGAAAAACCATTGTCAATCTTGGAAATCCTCCATTCCAATGACAGATCACAACCAAGAAACCACATGCATGCCAAAACTAGGAAGGAATCATACATGCAACTTAGTACTTGTAAAGAAAATCAACAGTAGTTGTTGATCCCGATGCCTACTTGCACCTTCCTTCTTTTTCATTTTCCCTGTTGCTCTAAATCCCAAGTATGCCACACTCCTCCAAGAGTGCTCCAGGAAACTCTAAGTGTCTAAGAGTATGAGAGAGAGAATAGAAGAGAGAGCTCCAAGCTAAAACTGAAAAAAGGTTACCAACTGATCCTTAGAAGCCTTTTTATCAATGAGGCCTCTATTTTCTTCATTTTCCATTATTTTTCCTTCAATTTCCTTCTCAGGAAAATGTGTGACCTTTCACCTTCCTTTTCTACTATTTTCCTTTATTTTCATAAATAAATTCCAATAAATTCCTCTTTTCCTTTCCAAAGCATTTTCCATTGCCTTTGCCAATTTCCATAACCATTAATAAATCAAATGAATGCCCACCGGGATGTTTTTCCTAACATACAACTTGAAATACGTGTCCCATGAACTTGGTCTTATATTTTTTTACATGGACTTTTAACTAGGGTTGTTTTAGAACCCTCCCCCTTAGGGGAACATCGTACTTGGTGTTTAATCACACCTATAACTAGCAAGATTGTTGACAAACAAAACATACTTCCTATGAAGCTTTATAACACATCTCGTTGCAATATTTACAATGACCACTGCTGAAAACATGACAGTCATACCATTTACTAGAGCTTTATAACATAGCTCATTACAATATTTACAATAATAACCACATATACACTTATACACATTTTCTCAACCAACAAATAAAATATATGATGCCTCTATCATCAACAAGGGAATTTAGAGGCTCACACCTGCACCCTCAAAGCCTTCCCAAGAATTCCAGAATCCACTGCCAAAGTCAAAGTTGCATCCAATGTCCAATGCTACAATCCTGCACCACTTATCCTCATTGTGAATAGTTACCGGTTCATTGTTCCAGGACACACTCCCAATGTGCATCTGATTCCATATGGAAATGTTAATGACCAAAAAAATCCATCCTCGGTCTTCCCTTCTTTGTTACACAGTCCCTCGGGCAATTTGGTCACCCCTTCCATATAGTCACACACCTTCCAAGTTTTGTGGGCATCTCATTCTCTGTTACGCAGTCCCTTGGGCGACCCCTCCCTTGGCAAGGTTTCCTCGAATTGGAAGGTCTAAAAGCCAAGGCATGTCCCTACCTCAAAACCATCATACCGGTCATAGCATGCTCATGGCAATCAATAAACACGATTGGTGTAACACCCTCTTCCACATCTACCCAAGCAACCACCTAGCTGGGATAAACATGTGACGAGAGGCCACTATGATATGATTCGACCTCCTAATTCATGTTAAGGAAGTGGAACTAACATAAACACACCATAGAGACATCTAACATTAGCATCAAGACCCTTAGGAACCAACCCAAACTTTCTGCCAACCAACCCTTGGGTCCCACTAAGCTTTTGGATTATTTGACACCCGAATGCTCTCATGATATAGGCCTGCTAGTGTCTAGGAGGTTCTAGACGCTCTCATGCTATAGGCATGCCAACATCCAGGAGACCATTTTTTCTAGTTCTGTGCCAGCATCCCTAGGATTTGAGCCACTTTTTCAGGCCCAAAGCCTAGGTCACTGCCCAAAATGGAATGATATCTTCAGAATATTAAAATAACAAGGAAATAATGATGCAAAAGAAATTATTTGAACAAGCCCTTAACCAAACCCCTACTAGCCAGGACATGCATTTCGTCAAATATATCACAAATATGTAATCTACAGGTGTAAACAATAGTTTTAAGCATAGGGATCTCATACTTACTTGAGAATCACTAAGAACCATTGTTCCCACATGTCTTTTGCTTCATTATCACCTATTAGGTCATAAATACATTTTCCATTCATTTACAATTAAAGACATGATGAGAGCCATACATAGTTGTTGTCATAAAACATATACATAACCAACATAGTAACAATAGAAATACCATAAATACATCAGCCATAGAATCCACACATAAACCAATACATTTACACATGAAAACTAAGGGAATGAATTTATCATTAGTGAATGTAGAAACCAACTAGGGATGGGACTACCATGTTCCACCTGACCATATATTGGTTGAGCCAAATATCTCTTCAGCCAATCACCCCCATGCCATATTCCAATCATGAATGTGGGACTCATGACTAACTAAAAATAACCAAACAAGCATGGATGCTACCAAAGTCCTCCACCTACACAGTGAGGAATTTGAGTTCCTCCTAATGTCTGAGGATTTACCATAATCCATAATCTGATCTAGGGATCACTAGGCCCTGCACCGAGACCCACTCTCCAACCTTTACTCTACATCCCATCTCAGGAATAATATGTTGGGTGTGGAGCTTGATAATCTTTTGTATTCAAAGGTTTCAGCCAGATGTATACCCCAGGAAGATTGTACACCCCTCCACACTGAGGGGTGCAGGGGGGACTTGTGCCCCCTGCGGGGGTCTGGCGGGGGCTAATCCCCCCCGGCTGGGGGGTCCGGGGGCCAGCGGTCCCTCGGTGGGGGTTCAGGGGCAGTGCCCCCGAAGCTAAAAAATAGATGTAAAATTGCCTTGTAAAAGTCTAATAATTTCTAGTCAATTTGGGCCGTTCATTAGGCAGATGATCTAACAGTAGAAGTTATGTTTAATTTAGGGTTTTTTTCCCTAGAAGGAAACCCCTCACTATATATGAGGGAATTGTATTGCATCTAGATTATATCTGTAATCTGAGTGAGGAAGAGAGAGGAGAATGAGAGCGAAGAGGGTGTTACAACGGATCTACTATAGGTTGTATCTTTCCTATTTGTTGGATAATATAATAAAAGAAGGACTGGCTGTTTCTCCGTGGACGTAGCCCAAACTAGGTGAACCACGTATATCTGTCTCTCTTTTTTAATGCGTTTTCGGTGTTTATATTCTTGCAATATTTTATGTGTTCCATTGCTCTGTAATATATAATTTTCTAACATACTAGGCCCAACAAAGAGAAATCCACCTCTTTGATTTACCATATATCCTACCATTCACCGACAAGGATTCCTAGGCCCAACAAGGCACACAATCCTGGATTTACCACAACCCACAATTTCCCTCAGGGGTTACTAGCCCAGATAATTTACCATGATCCATAGTTTGGTTTAAGGATCACTAGTCCATGTATTTGTCATTTCAGAGATCCACCCCACTTAGCTTCGAACCCATTTGGCAATCCAACTCAACCGAAGTATGAGAACCCATCTCCTCAAGGCTATTGGGAAATGGCAAGGTTAGGCTAAACAACATTGTCACACCTAGAAAAACCCATGCCATGATAGAAAAAACCACATGTAACATCATGCATGCAAAATCTAGAAAGGGAATCACACATGAAAATCAATGCATGCAAGGGACCCTGTTGTAGTTGCTTGATCTTTCATTTCCTTTCTTGATCTTCGCTTCCTCTTGCATTATTTTCCTTTCTTGATCCAATGCCAAAGTGCTCTAAGAAAACTCATTATCCAAGAGTGAGAGAGAGAGAGAGAGAATAATGGGAGAGCTCCAAAATTGAACTTAAAAAAAGGTTACCAACTGATCCTCAGAAGCCTCTTTATTAACGAGGCCTCTATTTTCTTCATTTTCCATTATTTTACTTCATTTTCCTCCTCACATGCAACCTGTGACCTTTCACCTCCCTTTTCTCCTAATTTCCATTATTTTCATAAATAAATGTGCCAAAAAATCCATTTTGCCTTTCGAAAGCCTTAGCCATTGCCTTCACCAATTTCCTTAGCCATAATAAACCAAATGAACACCCCCTATGATGTCTTGGCCAACATTCATCTTGGAATAAGTGTCCCATCAACTGTGGTTGTTAGTTTTAACTTTTATTACATGGAATTTTCACTAGGGATGTTACAGAACTCTCCCCCTTAGGGGACACCATCATTGGTGTTCAATCACACATATACCTAAGAAAAAACACTTGAAGGAAAACATATTGCTCATGGAGTTTATAACATTTCTTGATGCAATGATCACCCTCTTGAAAGAAAACCAACATGAAAACATAACAATATGATAACATAATAGCATGACAACATAACACCCATACTACTTATTGGAGCTTTATAACATAGCTCATGGTGGTATTTACATCCATATACATATGTACATATACCAAAACATCATCCAACATGTACAAACACATATACCAACACATAAACCAAGACATATACCAAAACACCATACCAAAACTTTGTTGCCTCAACTGGAAAACAAGGATATATAGGCTGCATCTAATCTTCCATCTCCCATATAGCTTCATCGGGCTCAAAGTGCTTCTACTACACTTTAACTTGCTTGATTTCTTAGTTCCGGAGCATGAGCACCTTTTTCTGCAATATACACTGAGACTTTGGCTGTAATTCTCCATCTGGTTCCACCTACAATACAGACCAGTCAATCACATGATCAACATATTTAACATACTTATTAAGCAATGACACATGGAAAACATCATGGAATTTCATTGTCAGAGGCAATGCAAGTCGATAGGCTGCTAGCCCAATCCTCTCAACAATATTGAAGGGTCCACAAAATGATGGTGCTAGCTTGGCACATGATCCAATTTGCAAGGAGCTATTCTTTGGTTTGATGCGCACGTACAATCGTTCCCGAACCTGAAACTCCTTGAACAACCTGTTATGACCTACATAGATTTTCTTCCTGTCCTATTTGGATCCTTCTTTATAACCTACATTTCCTGTTCCATGTCTGCCAACATGTTCGGTCCAATAAACACCCTATTAACTGGATCACTCCAACTAATGGGAGTATTGCAACCCCACCCATGCAATGCCTCAAACTAACTCATCTTCAAAGATTCCTAATACTCATTGTTATAAAAAAACTCTACTAGTGGAAGGTACTCTTCCCACTTCCACTATTGATGCATCACATACATCCTCAACTTGTCCTCCAATATTCTGTTGATCCTCTCTGTTTTTCCATCTGTCTGCAGATGATAAGTTGTACTGAAGGCCAAATCTGTGCCCAAACCTACAAACAACTCCTTCCAAAACTTGGAAGTGAACTTTTCATCCATGTATGACATAATATTTTTTGGAACACCATGCAATCTAACCACATCTCTGATGAATACTTGTGCTAAATTGTTGTCTAATAATGTAGACTTCATTGTAATGAAGTGCGCAGGCTTTGTCAACTTGTCCAAAACAACCATGATGGAATCATTTTGTCTCACTGTCCTTGGAAACCTTATGATGAAGTCCATGGAAATGACCTCTCATTTCCATTTTGGAATCACAATCAGCTGTACCAGTCCACCTGGGTGCTTACACTCTACTTTCACACACTGACAATCAAAACACCTAGCCACAATCTCTGCTACATCCCTCTTCAGGGTCGGCCAATAATAAATTCTCTGTACTATTGTCAGTGTCTTCTAATAACTTGGGTGACTTGAATATGGTTTCGCATGAAACTCTCTCAAGATCATCTTCTTGAGATCAGTGTTGTCTGGCACATATATCTTGTCTCTGAATCTAATATGTCCATCTGTTGTAAGGCAATAGTCCACATCCTGTGCACCTACACCTCTACCTGAACCACTACCTATAATTGTACCTATACCTATACCTATACATGTACTTGTACCTATACCAATACTCTGCTGCAACCTGTGAATAATATCCATATATCTGACATCCTGCCGACCTTCCTGCAAGATCCTATCATGTAATTCTGTCCCATAAGAGCTCATAGTTGCAAAGTGATTTACTTATATTCACCTTCTAAGAGCATCTACGACCCTATTCTCTTTACCTTTGATGTATCTGATCTCCAAGTCAAACTCAATGATCGTGGCCAGCCACCTAGCCTACCTGGCATTCATATTCAGTTAGTGAAACAAATACCTCAACCCAATGTCATCACTCATCAATACAAACCTCCTATATAATAGATAATTCCTCCACATATTCAAGACATGTATGATCACTGCTAACTCTAAATCATGCATCAAGTAGTTTTGTTTGTGCTCATTTAGTTTTTGCAACTCATAGCATACAACCTATTTGTCTTACATAAGGACCCCACCAAGTCCTCTCTTGCAAGCATATGTGCATATTACAAACTCCTTGTTCGGATCTGCAATCTTTAACACTAGAGCATGTGTCAAGAACTTCTTAAGCTGCTCAAAACTAGCTTGACACTCCTCTGTCCATTCAAAATTCTTACCTTTCCTCTGCAATGATGTCATAGGATAAGAAATATGTGAGAAGTTCCTGACAAACCTCCTATAATAGCCTGCCAACCCCATGAAAGACATCACTTCCTCTACATTCCTGGGAGCTACCCGCTCCATGATGGCCCTTATCTTTTCTAGATCTATTGCAAGGCCCTCCTTGGAAACAACATGTCACAACTAGTGTACTTCAGTCTGAAAGAAGCCGCACTTGTTGAGATTAGCATACAACTGATACACTCTCAAAAATATCAACATTGTTGTTAAATTCTTAGCATGTTCTTCCTCATTTTTAGAATATACCAGTATATCATTAATGAACACAATAACGAAATTATCCAAATATGGATGCAACACATTATTCATCAAGCATATAAATGTAGTTGGAGCATTAGTCAAACCAAATGGAACTACAACAAACTCATAACTCCCATACCTAGTGTGGAAATATGTCTTGTAAAGTTCATCCACTCTGATGCGTACCTGGTGATATCTAGATCTCATATCATTCTTCAAGAACATTTTTGCTCCTTTCAACTGATCGAACAAGTCATCAATCCTCAGTAAAAGATACCTATTCTTGATGGTCAATTTGTTCAACTGTCTATAGTCAATGCATAATCTAAGAGTACCATCTTTCTTCTTCATAAATAATACCAGTGCACCCCAAGGTGATACACTTGGTCTAATGTATCCCTTGTCCAACATTTCCTACAATTGTAGCTTCAACTCTAACAACTCAGGTGTTCTCATTTTGTAAGGTGCTTTTGTTGCTAGAGTTTCCCCTAGCACTAACTCAATAGAAAATTTTACTTCCTCGTGAGGTGGAAACTCTATAATGTCCTCAAGAAACACATCCTTGAATTGCTATAAAACTGGGTACCTACTCGAAACATCTACATCCTCAACTTCCTTACCCTTGTCACTAGAGATATGCACTGCAAGTAGCACACACCCTTTTCTATGAATACATTTTGCTTACATAGTTGTTACCATCCTAATTGATGTGGATTTCTTCTTTCCCTACAAGACTCTTCATTCCCCATTTTCATCCACATGCTCAATTGCTTTGTCATAACAATCTACCTTGGTTCTATGAAGGTACAACCAATCCATGCCCAACAACATATTGTATGATCCCAACGGTAATACACTCATATGTGTTGTGGTAGGCATACCATTCAAGTCAAATGCACAAGCTATTACCCAATGATGAACTCAATTCTTTATACATGCAGCCAACTTCACTAACCAATATTTTGCATGCAATTCCTTACTCAAACCACACTTATCCACCAAGTCAGGACTAACATAGCCATAATTAGATCTAGGCTCAATCAAAATATAAATAGCTTGATCACAAAGCTTACTGTCTGTTGGCATTATGATACATATGTTGTACTTGATGGCAACCCACTCATCTCAGATGATAAATTATAGTGTAGAAAAGTTCACGGAATTTTATGCAGAGAAAGGTTTATTTCATGTGGAGAAAAGTTCACGGAATTTTATGCAAATAAAAGTTTATAAAAGTTTATTTCATGTGGAGAAATTTTCACGTAATTTTATGCAGAGAAAGGTTTATTTCATGTGGAGAAAAGTTCACGGAATTTTATGTAGAGAAAAGTTTATTTCATGTGGAGAAAA
>APFE031542491.1:35148-82848 GCA_000404065.3 Pinus taeda | reverse complement strand
ATGTTCATGGATCCAGTCTGAAAATTTATGAAACGTGATCCCTGGAAGAAAGAGAAGGTTGTAGCCTTCTGTAGGCTAGCACCTACGTACTAGTATCTTGGCTAGCGTAAGAGCTAAGGGGGTTGTAGCTCCCTTCCAGGAGAAGCTGGAAAACGAGAGAGGGTTGTAGCTCTCTGCAGGTTGCAGCCTGCGTACTGGTAAAGGACTGCACCAGTACAATTGTAAAAAAAAGTTTCTAATTAAAGAGAAGATAGAGACGAATTGCAGCAGGTGGTTTTTACCCACATTGGGTTTCCACCTTATATCTTGTGTTCTTGTGTATGATTGTCTTCTGCTCTGTTTTACTGTTTCTAGTTATTGGTTATTTGATTTTGATACACAGATTAAAAATCAACATCTGAAAGATAAAGTAAATTATAAGTTTCCATAATATACATGGGTTTCCTTCTACATAGTTGCAGGTTCAATTAACTGAAGTAGCATATATCATTTGGATTTGAAAAAGGAATATTTGACCTGATAATACTGATTCACCCCCCCCCCCCCCCCTCTCAGTATTATTTCCAATACTGTCCATTTCAATGATAGATGCCTAGTGCTTTGCATGTGTGTTGTCCAGGATGCATAAATATGAGGAATACTTATCCCCACATCCCCAACAGTATGTGCCTCCTATGCACTATATATCTTAGGCCTACCACCCTAATTTTGCAGACAATCTCTCTTAAGGTGTTCCTCACCATATGTCCAACACTCGAACCGTCTAGTATCATTACCTTTGTGTTTTTGTTTTGATCCATGTCCCTATCTAGTTGCATTAAACTTCTTTTGAGGTGCCACATTTTCTTTCTCCCCTGCATTTTCAGGCCTTATCTCTATTAGGCTGCCACTTACCTTTATCTTTGTCATTCCATTTCCATCCTTGTTGGGATTCATTCTTATGCTTTGCCTATTTGTAGCAATGCTTCAATTTCCCAATGACTTTCTCAAGTGACCGAGGCTCATCATACTCAATCCAATCTCTAAATGCTAATGGAAAACCACTGACGAATCTCTGAACTTTAGCCTTCTAATCTGTAAGATACAATACATACATCAATAGTTCCATAAACTTGGTTGTGTAGTCTTCATCTGTCACTAAAACCATCTTTAGCTCATACAACTCTTTGGCCTTATTGTTGTACTACCTTTCTGATAAGTATTTCTTCATGAAAATCCTCTTGAACTCATGCCAACTCAATTCATCCATCTTGATGTATCTGACTTGCTTCACATCTTCCCACCAAATGTATGATTTACCTTTCAAGATGAAGATAACAATTTTGGCCTTAATCTTATTTGTGTACTCATGAAACTCAAAGAATTTGTTCATCCCAAGTATCCAAGCCTCTGCATCTTCTATATTCTTCACATATCCATCAAAAGTAGGTGGCTTTTCTTTCTTAAACTCGTATGGAAAGTATCCCCTATTACTCCTCCTGTATGGATGATAACGATGATGATCATGATGCTTGTCAGAATTAGAACTAGAATAGTACATGTACTCATCAAACCTCCTATTTGAAGTGTCCAATAATATGCCATCTCTCACCGTGTCAACTCTATCTAAATTGTGTATAATAGGAGACCTACTGCCATATGCCCCATTAGTTCTTTCCTCTTTTCCATGGCTGATCTGAAGTGCCCCTTTTTGTTGTAGTTTTGAAAAACTTTGAAGGAGTATCACATTAACCTCTATTTGTTTCTCTTGTGCCTGTATGATCTTGTCATTGTCTTCCTTACAACTCCTTATCTCTTCCTTCAAGCTTCTCAATGTGTCTACAAAATCATAAGAGTTCCCACAATGTTTCTCATTTGATTCATATGGATAGTCTTTGTAGCCTACCATATTGCTAGCCATTTGATCTCTTTCCTACAAGGCATACTATGTCAGCTAAACCAAATCACAATAAACCAACATACCTTAGCATAACTCGGGGAGGATGCTTTATCTGCAAGATCAAAAAATAAACGTGATACATGTATAACATGATCATAACAACATATATACATATAAAAAATAAGTGCATCAACACATAAACATCATTCTAGCTAGAGTCCAATCATCAATGCATGAACATATCGACTACACATACCATGACCTCATGCATGACAACAACAACCATTACACCATTGTACACATGTCTACATGCAACTATCAACATGCATAAGCAATGCGTAATCAACCACACACATGCATGAATGCATATAATCAAGCATAAGTGAACAATACTTGAAACCAAGCTTACAAGAATGATACATGCAACTAAGCATACAAGAATGTAACCAAGCATACAAGAATATAACCATGCATACAAAATAATACACGTAAGTGACATATAACAACATGTAACCAATCATACACTCATGAAGATGCATCCCACAATAATGATCTAGGTGGATATTAGTGGCCACCCGCCTATTCCATGTGGACCCCCACCATTGTTTCTTTCAGTTTTTCAGTTTCCTTAATTGTAGCATAGTTTACTATTTTTGGCAGTTTTTCAGGTCTTGAACTTCCGAAGCCGTTTTGAGTTGTAGTCCTCGGAGATATCTTTCTTACAAAGTATTATGCACGTCAAACATAGATAATATGACCAAGGTACGACCCCAGGAAGTTGGCTTCCTAACTAACCCCAACGAGGCCCAAAAACTCTTGGTGTTACATCTTCTCAGGTTAGGGTTTTGGTTGTTTGGGGTTTTCTCTTATTGTTCAATATTAAAAAGGCCCATGAACCTCATTGTAACTCAGTTCAAAGGCATGTAGCCACCACATCTCTTCTCAGAGATAAGCTATCATCACCCGAGCTAGTCTCATTTCCATTCTATTTGTAATCATATTTCATTATTTGATATTAATGAGAGATAGTGTTACTTTCGCTGCATCTCTGTATTTATGGTTATATCTGTAATTTGTTGCGTTCTTGTTTAAATTTGGATTAGTGGTATTAGAGTGCTCTACTCTTTCTCTGTTTTTCTTTGCATGTCCCCAACAAGGTCGGCATATAAGGAGTTAGGGCTTGAACTGGTCGAACCTTTGCAAGACCAGCCTCAGAAATCTCGACAGCCTCCCATGGGGGAAGAAAAGAAAGACGAGGGAGCAGGATATCATATCAAAATATTGCTCAAGGATGCCCTCAAGAAACAAAGGAACTCGATGATGGATAACTTTGCCCAGATCCTTCAATGGTTGCCCAGCGACGACACACCCACATCCAACAGTCACTATGGAGGCTCCACACCTTTTAAGGTACAAGTAAACTTTGGCATTCCCATATTTGAGGGCCAAATAGATTTAGACACAGTAGATAAATGATTGAATCTACTATAAGGATATTTTTCTGTTCATGATTTTTCTGGCTGAGAAAAGATTACTTTTGATCTTCTCAAAACCACCCCCCATATCAAGCATTGGTGGGAAACCTATTGTGAGCAAAAGGATGAAAGTACGACCTCACTATTTTCAGCTACTCCCACTTGGAATTCATTCCAGGATGCCATGAAGGAGAAGTACTACCCTATCAAGAGCTATGAGAACAAATAAATAAAGTGGACCACGCTACGACAGATAAGGAACCAAGATGTGTTAGATTTTACCAATGTTTTTCATACCCTTCGCACAATGTTGGGTATCAAGGATTCCGAGAAACATTTGGTATTCAAGTACCGTGGTTGCCTACATAGATACATACAGGATGAGATGGAGTTCCTGGACATCTCCTCGCTTGGCACATCGTACCAATATGCTAGCAATATCGAGCATAAGTTTAAACAAAAGAAAAGAGACTTTGGATCTATGAATCTGAAGCAAGTGAAAGGTACCCCCAAACCGCAAAACAAAGGAAAAATCCAAGGTGGGATGGCCTAGGACAACCCGCCAAGGCCACAAGCAAAGGATAATGCTGTGAAGCTGAAGAAGGAGATGGGAAAGTGGTGTGAGTTCCATAAGAGCTCCACCCACAACACAAGTGAGTGTCAGGCTAAGCAATCACTGGTAGCCGAACTAAAGGCTTCAGAATCGGATGCATGTTCTGACCCTGAGTTAGAACCCAGTAAGGAGAATGACAAAGGGAAGCAGATTATTGAATCGAAGCCCAATGTCACCATCACCACCACAAAGATCTAGAAGGAGGAACCCAAAGATCCAGAGGAGGAGTGCCTCTTCCACTCCCAGATGTGGGTAAATGGCTCCTTGCTACAGTTCATTGTCGATAGCGAGAGCCAAAATAACCTCATTGTAGCAGAGGTTGTGGAGCGATTGGGCTTACCGACCATAGCACACCCACAACCGTACACCATTGGGTGGCTTCACCAAGGACGATATCTACACATGAGCCAACAATGTCGCCTTCCATATAACATCAAGCCCTTCATGGATGAGGTATTATGTGACGTTTCTCCCCTTGATGTTTGTGATGTATTATTAGGCCAACCATAATTGTGGAAGTGACATGATGTGTATGAGTCAAGAACTTGCATTGTTATTGTTACATTGAGAAATAAGTTGTACAGGATATCTGAGGTAGCACCACCTACCATCATCTCTCTGGTTACTGCAAAACAATGCAATAAGCTCATTTCAAAAACTGAGATTTCTTTTCCTGATGATATGCCCACAAGGAAAGAAGAAGACAGTGGCCATGACCTCTAGATAAGGCCCCTCCACATGACAACAACAGATGGACAAGGTCGTGGAGGAGTACGAGGACATCTTCACCTCCCCCACAGGGGTGCCTTTGCACTATCAGGTCAAGCACTCCATCAATCTGACCCTAGGTGCATCGTTACCCAATGGATCAATATATTAGTACTCTGTTCTACAGAATGATGAAATAAAGAGACAAATTTAGGATTTGTTGTAGAAAGGTCACATTCGGCTGAGTTCATCACCCTCTAGGAGCTCGATCGTGTTGGTACAAAAGAAGGATGGGATTTGGAGACTCTGTATTGACTATCAGGCGTTGAACAAGATCACTGTCTGAAATAGGTACCCAATCCAACAGATTGATGACCTTCTGGACCAACTCAAGGGGGGAATATTTCAGCAAGTTTGACTTGAATTCCGGATATCACCAGGTACCAATCGAACCCTTCGATGTGTGGAAGATTTCCTTCAAAGCCAAGGAGGGCCTTTTTGAATGGTTGGTTATGCCTTTCGGGTTGACGAATGCTCCTACAACCTTCATGAGGCTTATGGATGACATCTTGCAGCCATTCAAAAACTCATTTGTAGTGGTATACTTGGATGACATCCTGATCTTCAGCTAGAGTTGGGAAGAGCACCTCCACCACATTCAACAGGTTCTCCAAACACTGTGGCATCACAAGTTGTGTGCCAATTTGGGGAAATGCACATTTGGCATGACCCAATTTTAGTACTTCCGATACATTATTGATGAACAAGGGATGCATGTGAATCTGGCCAAGGTCAAAGTCATTTAGGATTGGCTAGCCCCAACCACTCTAACAAAGCTCCGCAACTTTCTGGGTCTTGCTAATTTTTATTGTAGGTTCGTGTTGGGGTTCTCTCATATCACTTGGCCCTTGAGTCAAGTCACAAAAGGAGGAGCAAAAGAAAAACTATTTTGGTCTGAATATCAACAGAAGGCATTTGTAGAGTTGGAACATCACCTTTTCTTTGCACCAGTGCTCACATTACTAGACTTACAACAACCATTTGAGATCGCGATGGATGCCTCTAACTATGCTATTGGGGTAGTCCTTACTCAATAAGGCAATCCAATGGAATATCACAGTGTGACACTTTCAAACACAGTACAGAAGTATCCCGCTTATGACAAAGAGATGTATTCCATTGTGCAGGCCATCCGATAATGGAAGCATTACATTTTGGGGAAGGAAACAGTCATCAACACAGACCACCAACCCATATAGTTCATACAAATGCAAGGGAAGTTGCATAATAATTGACATCAGAAGTGGTCCACATACCTGAAACAATTCCATTTGAATATCAAGTACAAGAAGGGAAACATAAATAATGTTGGAGATTGCCTCAGCCAACCACCGATCATGGCGTTAACCACCGTGCTCAACTTTTGTGGGTACGAGACTTCAGATTGGCCACTTCTCTACAAAAATGACCCAAAATTCAGCCACGCATACCATATGCTCTTGGAGGGTTAGCAAGTTCAATATTTTCACCTCCAAGATGCTTTGTTATGCCACCTGGGACATCTTTGTGTTCCTTCAAGTGAGTGTGCGAAGATGATTTGGGAAGCACACTATAGTTGAGGTGCTGGGCATTTCAGGGTTGAGAAAATGGTGGAAGTATTGTAGAAGTATTTCTATTGGCCAAAGCTTTGACAGGATGTCCGGAAGTACACCATATCTTGTACTACCTACACCATTGCCAAACCGACCATCAAGAAGAAAGGTCTCTATACTCCACTGCCTACTCTTAGTCAATCTTGGGAATCCATATCCATTTATTACATGTTAGGCCTTTCTTCTACTAAGCATGGAAACGACAATGTTTTTGTGGTCGTCGACAAATTCTCGAAGATGGACATTATGGTGTCCTACAAGAAGAGTATCATAGTAGAATCCAATGCTAAACTCTTCTTTGAACGAGTGTGGGTGCACTTTTGAATCCCACATTCTATCATCTCAGATTAGGATAGAAGGTTCCTCAATACATTTTGGTCCAATATCTAGTCATTTTTGGACACCAATCTAACTAAGTCCATAGCTTTCCATCCTCAAACTGATGGCCAAACAAAGGTCGTCAACAATTTGATCGTACACATTATGTGCATATACAACTCAAAACATCCATGCACATGGGATGACAGCCTCCCCTATGTCCAGCACAGCTACAACTAGGCTCTCCACAGCTCGACTAGCGACAACCCTTTTTAGATGGGCTTGGGATTCCAGCCACTATGTCCCATTGATGTGGCCATACCATTTGTAGCAACTCAGGCATATTCGACTCATTTCCATTCCAAAGCCGACAAGGCAAATAGCTTCATTGAGCAGATTCAACACATCCGCCAACAGGTCCATGAAATATTGGACAAAGCCAATGGTAAGTACAAGAAGCAAATGATCAGCATCGGGTGCCACATAAGTTCTAGGTGGGCGACAAAGTTTGGCTACATCTGCAGAAGGAGCACCTCGTTGGGCACCACCACAAGATTCACCTATTTCAATATGGTCCATACACCATCACCAAGGTTATGGGAGATAATTATTTTGAGTTAAGAATTCCCCCATTCCTTGGCCTACACCCACTATTTAATGTGGATTGCCTTCAGCCATACTTTCCACCCTTACTGGACACAAACATTGTAGAACATCCCACACTAACAGAGTTAAATCCAGACTGCATGGAACAAGCTACAGCTGATCGGATCATGGACACACAGATCAAGAACACTCACCAGTAGCATATCCAACTATATCGAGTTGTCAAAGTCGACCAACTCCTGCACCAAGGAAAATGGCTCACTAGGGACCAAGTTCTGTAGAAGTTTCCCCATCTCATGGAGGAACTCAACGCAATGGAGACCATTTCTTCCTAAGGGGAGGAATGATCCAGGTGGATATTGGTGGCCACCCACCTATTCCACATGGAACCCCAACATTGTTTCTTTCAGTTTTTTATTTTACTTAATTGTAGCATAGTTTACTATTTTTGGTAGCTTTTAAGGTCCTGAACTTCCGGAGTCGTTTTGAGGCCCTAAACGACTTTTTTTGGCAATCTCGTTTTGAGCGATCTCATGGAGATCGTGTTTTCATCTATATTTCTCAAAGAGATGTTTCTAATGAGGTATCATTCACATCAAATGAAGATAATATGACCAAGCTATGACCCCAAGAAGTTGGTTGCTCAACTAACCCCAACAGGGCCCATAAACTCTTGGTGTTACATCTCCTCGAGTTAGGGTTTTGGTTGTTTAGGGTTTTCTCTTATTGTTAAATAATAAAAGTTCCCTTGAGCCTCATTGTAACTCATTTCAGAGGCATGTAGCCACCACATCTCTTCTTAGAGATAAGCTACCATCACTCGAGCTAGTCTCATTTCCATTTTGTTGGTAAGCATATTTGATTATTTGATATTAATGAGAGACAGTGTTATGTTTGCTGAATATCTGTATTTATGGTTATATCTCTAATTTTTTGCATTCATATTTAAATTTGGATCAAATAACAACATCAACTTCCATGTGGCGACATCACTACAACCATGATCAAAACCATGCAATGCAACAAGCACATGGAATGTGAGTGTAAGAGACTCACATGCAACACACATGCATGCATGACCGAAACACAACCCATTTAGTCTGAGGGGTGAACCATGCTCGATACCACTCTGTAACACCCTCCTCCCACATCTACACAAGCAACTGGAAAGCCAGGGTAAACATGCAACGAGAGGCCACTATGATATGATTCAACCTCCTATGTCACGTTAAGGAAGTGGAACCGATGGAAACACACCATAAAAACATTCAACATCAGCATTATGATGCTCAGGAACCAACCCAAACTTTCTGCCAACCAGCCCTTGGGTCCCACTGAGATTTTGGACCACTTATCCCCTAGACGTTCTCATGCTATAGGCCTGCCTGCATCCAAGAAACTTTGGATGCTCTCATGCTATAGGCATGCCAGCATCTAGGGACTATTTTATCCATTTATATGCCAACGTCCCTAGAAATTGAGGCACTTTTTCAGGCCCAGAGACCAGGTCATTGCCTAGAATGGAATGCCACCTTTAGAACAATAAAATAATAGGGAAACAATGTTGCAAAAGAAATCAGTTGAACAAGCCCTTAACCAAACCCCTACTATCCATGACATGCATTTCTTCAAACATATCACAAATATATAATATACAGGTGTAAATAATAGATTTAAGCATAGGGATCTCATATTTATTTGAAAATTTCTAAGAACCATTTTTTCCCTCATGTATTTTGTTGCATTGTCATCTATTAGGTCATATATACATTGTCCATTCATTTAAAAGTAAAAACATGATGAGAGCCATACATAATTGTTGTCATAAAACATATACATAGTTTCAATCCCACTTCTTCACCCCTGTGAGCATCACCCGATGCAATGAGTGCTAAGTGAACTATTAAAAAATCATGAGAAACTAGTTAGTTACGACTACCTCTCATGGAAAATGGTCATACATGAATGAATTACTTAACGTAGTTGAATCCCAAAATGATATCTAACATATACATAACCAACATAGTAATAATAGAATTATTATAAATACATCAACCATAAATACACATATAAACCAATACATTTACACATGAAAACCAAGGGAATGAATTTCTCATTAATGAATGTAGAAACCAACTAGGGATGGGGCTACCATGTTCCACCCGACCATAGATTAGTTGAGCCAAATCTCTCTTTAGTAAATCACCCCCGTGTCATATAACAAACATGAATACGAGACTCATAACCAACCGAAAAGAACCAAACAAGCATGGATGCTACTGGAGTTATTCACCTACATCATGAGGAATTTGAGTCCCTCCTAGTCTCTCAGGCTTTACTATAATCCACAATCCAATATATGGATCACTAGTCCCTACTTCGAGACCCACTCTCCAAGCTTTATCATACATCCCATCTTAGGACTACTAGGCCCAACAGAGAGAAATCCACCTCTTTGATTTACCGTATCCTGCCATTCACCAGAAAGGATTCCTATGCCCATTGAGGCACACAATCCTGGCTTTACCGCAACCCACAATCTAACTTAGGAGTTACTAGGCTAGTGGTTTTACCGTGATCCAAAGTCTATTTCAAGGACCACTAGGCCATGTGTTTGTCATTTTGGAGATCCACCCAACTTAGCTTTGAACCCATCTGGTAATCCAACTCAACTGAAGTATGAAAACCCATCTCATCAAGGGTATCAGGAAATGGCAAGACTAGGCTGAAAAGCATTGTCACACCTAGAAAAACCCATGCCACGATAGAAAACAACCACATGCAACATCAAGAATGCCAAATCTATCAATGAAATCACACATGTAAATCAATACTTGCAAGGAACCCTACTATAGCTGCTTGATCCTAATTTTCCTTGCTTGATCTTTGCTTCCTCTTTCCTTCTTTTCCTTTCTTGATCCAATGCCAAAGTGCTCTAGGAAAACTCTAAGTGTCCAAGAATGAGAGAGAGAGAGAGAGAGAGAGAGAGAGAGAATAATGAGAGAGCTCCAAAACTGAACTAAAAAAAAGGTTACCAACTAATCCTCATAATCATTTTTTTAATGAGGCCTCTATTTTCTTCATTTTCCTCCTCGCATGCAACCTATGATCTTTCACCTCTCTTTTCTCCAAATTTCCATTATTTTCATAAATAAATGTGCCAAAAATTCCATTTTTCCTTTCCAAAGCCTTAGCCATTGCCTTTTCCAATTTCCTTAGCCATAATAAACCAAATGAACACTCCCTATGATTTATTGCCCAACATTCAACTTGGAATAAGTGTTCCATCAATCGTGGTTATTATTTTTAACTTTTATTACATCATGGATTTCAGATTTCTGTGGCTTGAATCTTTTGAATGAATGACCGGAGAATCCACAGTTTTATCATTTTTGAACCGACGTTTCGAATCCCAAGTGGGATCCATCTTCAGGATGAGAGAATGATGATGATAGAAGAGCAGCGGAGAGGAAATAAATAGATGGAGGATGGAAAATTTTTGGAGAACCAAACAAGTCGGCTGAGATGATAATGATTTTTATTATTTTTATTTTTATTAATTATGAAATGTTTATAATATTAATATGCTTTGATTTTTATATAACGTTAATAGGTTTTTTAAATTTATTTTTATTTTCAAAGAAATCATACTAATTAATAATTAAAAATGAATAAAATAATTATATTAATATTAATTATTATTATATTAATTTATTAAAATAGTTATATTAATACAATTGATTAAAGTTATTACATTATTGCTATTGCATAAATTACTTAGTCTTACAAATATTAAGAAAAGAATTATTACTATATTTCTAATACTAATTATTATTAGTTATATTAATTTTATAATAAATTATTAATTTAATTAATATTTAATTATATTTAATCAAATTATTACTAACCATACTACTTAAATTCTTCATATTAATTATATTATAATATGAAAAATTAATTTAATATTAATTTAATATTAACCTAGAGAAGAAACCTAAAAAAGAAAAAGTTTTAAATCTAGGGAATTCTATAATATTATTTTTAATTTTATTATAATATTATTATTAATAATTATTTTAATTTATGATTATTTTAATATATAATTATTAATATTAAAATTAATTAATTTTATTAAGATTATATTTTATTATTAATATATTAGTTAATAATATTAATAATAATATAATTTATCAAAAGATTATATTATTATTATAAAGATCTTATATTATTAATTATAATTTATTGACTTAAATTAATTAAATTGATATTATTTAAATTATAAAATAATTCCAACCTAATATAATAAGTTATTATTATTATATAGTTAGATATGATATGATTATTAATGACTTAAATTTTTATTTATTTATATTAATTATATTATTTATAATATTATTCCTAATAAATCATTTTAATATTATTATCAAAAGATTTGATTTAAAATGAATTAATTCTAAAGGAGATTAACCTAGGGAAGGAATTCTACAAAGGAAAGAAAAAAGAATTTAACCTAGGGGAAATTAACCTGGGGCTAGAAATAAACACAAAACCAACACCTAGATCTAACGACAAAAGACACAAGAGAGGAGAGGGAAAACTTACCTGCTTGAGGCCATTACCTGGAAGTTTTTGCGCTTTTTATTTCCTTGATCAAGGGCAACCAGCTCCCGCTAATCTCCACGCCATTATCTCTGTTCAGATTGTGAGGATGTTTGATGATCTCAAGGGCTTCTCTGATCTTTCGTCTCTGATATTGCTCTTCCCTTGCAATAATTAATGCGTTTTCCAGACCGATATGGTGTTTCGTCTTTAAGGAATGCTTTGCGAGGGCTGAAGTACACGATCTTTCGTTCTTAATATCCGCGCCATGTTCTTTGAGTCTTGTCTGGAGGGACCGACCTGTTTCACCAATGTAGCATTTTCCATAGGAACATTCTATTTTATAAACTCCTTTAAGCTATTGCATGTCTATATCATCTTTTATTACATCGAATTTTCACAACTGCTGGTATAATTGGGTACCAGTGTCCCACAATGGGCCTGCTCCTGAATTGCTTTACTAGCATACTTATTCCTTTTCCAATTCATTTTTTTTGTTGATTCTAATCCTTGCATCTAGTTTCAATCACCCAACTGGGCATTTTTATGCTTTCCTGTACTAAGCACATAAATTCGATTAGACTCAAAAAGAATTGAAATAAACTCAAATCATACCTCATCAGTAGCTCGTAAATAAGGTACACTTACAATTATGTTCACTTCCTATCATAACAAGTCAAACTAGTTGTTTGATCAAATCATCGTGAATAAACATATTGCATCCAATTAGCTCAAAAAATAACCATCATTGATAAAAATCATGAATCACATGTAACTATTATAAATCGGATTCATAGATCACATGTAATCATCATAAACTAGAATCATAGATCACATGCATAATAATACTGAAATAAAATATTAATACTTATCCTTCAATCAATCCTTTTTCCTTTATTTATGCACACTAGATCGGTTACCACACTCGAAAAACACCTAGTTCCTTCTCTTCTCTTCAAACATGTACACATGCAGA
This sequence comes from Pinus taeda, assembly GCA_000404065.3. Taxonomy (NCBI): domain Eukaryota; kingdom Viridiplantae; phylum Streptophyta; class Pinopsida; order Pinales; family Pinaceae; genus Pinus; species Pinus taeda. Next base: position 70,022 of record APFE031542491.1, on the reverse strand, counting down.
TATTGTACACCTTACACATACAACCACAAAATACATGCACCTACACTCGATGTACCACACAACACATACACCTGCACCCAGTGTACAACACAATACACATACGCACACATAGTACAACACAACAAATACACATGTCATGATACAAAAATTACACAATAAACATAACATAGTACCATATGTGCACAACACAATGTATACGACATGTACAAAATACCACATGTACACAACACCACTTGCACAATGTGTACAGAAAACCCCATGTACATAGCACCACCTTCACAATGTGTACACAACACCACATGCAAGACATGTACACAACATGACATGTACATAGCGCCACATGCACGACATGTACACAACACCATCTACACACAACACCCCATGTACAACATGTACATGGCACCACATGCACACATCACCACATGTACAATCATACACACAACACCACATGTACATAGCACCATATGTACAACATGCAACCATGCCATATGTACACAACATTGCATATGCAACATGCAAAAATTACCATATGTACACAACACTGCATATCCAACATGTGCACAACACCATATGTACATAGCACCACATATCCAACATGCACACAACACCATGTGTACACAACGCCTCATATACAACATGTACACAACACCATCTATACGTAGCATTGCATAAACTACATGTAAACAACACCATATATACCCAACACCGCATGAACACAACATCACAAGTGCAACTTGTATAAATATATACAAAAATAGTACTACACATCCATAGACCACACAATAACTCTACCAAGCAACCTTGTTGCTAGTGTCTTTCCATCATCCATGCTTGTTCCAACATGTCACAAATCATATTTCTTTCATTCCACTGATGTATCCCTCAACATTATCTATCCATAACATAAACATAGACATAGTACAACAATATAACATCAATTCATATCCACATGACACTGACCTTATAGATCTATCAAGGTTACTCTTTCCACTTGATTCCTCATAAACCAAGGACCTCTTCATGCCATTCACCTGCATAAGAAATCATTCCTCCACAAGAATGATTCCTGATGACCTTATCACACATATATATATATATATATATATATATATATATATATATATATATATATATATATATATATATATATATATATATATAGACATGTGAAAACTAGCAAAAACAAATCCTAGCAACCCTGTCAGTAAATGACATACATACATACAGACATTTATGCATATATAAACATCAACATAATCATAGTCACAACACAATTACCAAATATAGTAAGTTTTATGTTAAGAGAAATCCCTTTATCCATGCAACAGATGCACAACATCGAGAACAATAGTTCCCAACATAGCTAGGGCATCTGACTCCTCAATTCCATTTACTTTACCTTTCCTATTAACTTTCTCATGATTTTTTTTACATCATTTATTTATCTCAATAGACCCAATCAACTCACCTAATTGTCATACTCTTGCCTTCAGCTGCCCTTATACATACACCAACTTCATCCAGGTCTTACATTACCTTTCATATACCACACATCTCTCCTCGAGCTACATCAACTTCCTCCTTACCCAACCAATTCTCATGACCCACAAAACATGAAAGTCAAGAACAAAGACAAATAAGAAGAAACCATGAAAACCAATACAAAACGACACCACAAACAAAGTGGCATGATCATGCACTTATATGCAATCAAAACCACAAATCAAGTGCAACTAATCACAAAATACCAAAAGCACAAGACTAGAAATAGACACCATGAATCATCCCCATGGTTCCCAGTGCTTCCAAAGGAAGGCTCAACCTGAGCCTTCTCCAAGGTTTCTTGGCAAACTCTTTGCCATGCAATTCCCTATATCATACCACCATAAACACATAACTCTCAGTGTATAAACAAATATAACAATATACCAATTATCTTACCTTATTGTACAAGCACACTGCCTTATAGATGAACACATCCATGCCATCTCTCAAGGGACTCTAATTCCATTGACATATCTAGCTATAACTAGAAACGAACAATTAGTTATATAAATAAATCAACTATTACCTTGTCATGCTAATACTAAGCATGTTTCCCGCAACTATTCACACATGTCGATCGCATATTCCAAAGGTTAAGACAACATATCTATTAATTTGAAATAAACCTTTACCAAGTCTAACAGCCATGTCATAATCAACAATCAACTCACATTCATCAGTCATAATGTGACAACTATCACCTACTTACACTTAAGTGCATATCAGTTGTCTCAACACATATGTGTTAGTACAACCATCTTAAAACAAGATCATTCTTCATGTAACCTTATAGACACATACTCATATCATGCAATTAATCAAACATTCAAATAATATATAGACAACACAATATACACCAAACACTCAAACACCAAATTAATGACATAAGCAAAAACTCAAACACCACTAGATGACCTAATCAAACTCATACCTCTGTTGAAAATATCAACAAGAAATGATAAAAATAGAATCCAAAATATTCCAATTTTAAGTTTTCCTTGAATTAAAATTCCAATTTAGTCTCACTAGCTGCTTGAAAAATAATTAATTAATTCATCTTGAGTTAATTAGTTGGAGAAATTCAAGTTAGAAGTATTTTTGAAGTCATGCAATAGTTATCCCTTAAATTAAGGAGATTATCCCTTAATTAAGGACATAAGGTTGAGTTATATTTGAGTTGTAATTAGTTAGCTCAGTTTACTAAGTTAAGTTCAGTTAAATTAGTTCCAAACTATTTAAGGAACTAATTGTGAGTTCAGTCAGTTAATGCATGCATGCATCCAACTAGTGTACTCCAGATAAATGAAGATTCTTTCATCATTAACTCATGCATGTCTATTCTGAGAAAGACCCAGTTGATATTAAAGACAAGGACAGTGTACTATCAGTTACATGTTTTCCCCTATAAACGAAACTCATGCATGCAGAAGGAATAAGGTTCCTTGAGGATTGTGCAATTTTATAGGGTGTGAGATCAGTGTGAGAGATCAATGTTACACTTGGTAACATGAGGATCACCCAGAGAAACTACACAAGGAAATAGGAGGCTTGGATGGAAGAGGAGAAGGTTTGTGAGAAGCCCTGTTTGCATGTGAGCATCCAGGAGGATTGTACTGAGAGCTGGCTAGCTATGAGAGCTAAGGATTTGTGTAATTTTGATGTATTTCCACCTTGTATGATAATATAGATAGTGGGGTTTTTAACTAAGGCTTTCCCCTGAGTATTCTTCTGTGTTTCATGTGCATTGATTCTTCTTCTAGTTATATGTGTTCAACTTGATCTTGCTCAAATCTTTTAAGATTCCACAAGTTTGATTGTAGAAGTAGATTAAAGTATTTTGCTTTAGTTATATTGCATTACCAGGTTAATCTACAGTCAAAATTTCTACAACCTAATGTATCTCAAGGGAGGCTATCACATCTGCACAAATTAGTCTAGATTAGTATGACACAATATCACAAATATATCAACTCATACTTGAATATCATAAACATATCCATTTTCATAGGCCAATCCAATTAGTATGATATAACATCAATATATTAACTACAATTACCATAATGATCATATATATGACCGCAATGCATATAAAAACAAGTCACTATCATGCATGACTATTTGATACATGTGCATATGACCACATTAAACAACTAGCATCTACCACGCATGTAACCATAACACCAATAAAATGACAAGCATGTACATAACCATAATGCTTATAACAATCATTAACCAACATACCTTCATACCCAATATACAAAATTATATGACAATCTACTATTACCCAAGGTTTAGTGTTGCAACCTCACCTTGATAATCTGCATCTCCTACTCTATCTCAACCAACACATCAACATCATAACATACCAACAACATCATGATGACCTAAAATTCCTACATTGATTTGGCAATGCATGTCTAACCTACCATGCATGCATAACCATAACCATGAAAATGCAAGAAACAACATATGGACACTGACATGCATGACAAATGCATATACAACCGACATGCATTCATGAAAAACACATCCAAACAACAACATCATTAACTTCTACATGAAAACACACTTGTAATAATGACCATCACCATGCATACACAAAAAACACTTATACAGCCTACATGCATGCATGACAATCATATTCCTCCCATCGAGTCCAAGGGGTGAGCCATGCTTTGATACCACTATATGGTATCAAATATCACATAAGGAGAACAAAGACCAAACACCACCCAAAGAGAATGAAACCATGCTCTGATACCACCCTGTAACACATTCCTTCCACCTTTACCCAAGTTAACCGATCCCCTGGGGTAAACATGTGACAAGAGGTTACTATGATGTGATTCAACTACCCATGTATAGTTAAGGAAGTGTAATAGACAAAACAAAACCAATCTGACCTTCCACACATGCTACAGAACTTTAGGAGCCAACCAACCCTTCTAGGTGACCAAACACAAAGACAACTTGTCATTTCCTTGATATGGACACTTAGCCTTTCCCATAACAAGCCATGCATGAGACTGAGGCCTTCCAGTCACTCCCATAGGAAGGCATACCAATGATTGTGGACTTCTTTCAGGAAATTCTGAGCCACCAACCTCGAATTATGAGCCACCTTTTTAGGGCTAGGTCTTAGGCGACTTCCAATAACTTCATGAAACTTCCAGAAATGATAAACAACAATGAAATAAGGCTACTAATGCAATCATTGGTGCAATTAATTGATCTGACCCTTAATATCCATGTCAAGAATTTCATCAAACATATCACAAATATGCAATCTATAGGTCATAACAATAGATCTGAGCATAAGGGTCTCATACTTATCTGAGATTCGTAAGGAAGCATTAATGCCTCATCACAACAAATGCATTATCATCTATTAGATCATATACTCATTTTTCATTCATTTTCTAATCAAAACACGATAAGAGCCATACATCAAGTCTGTCATAAAACATACTCATAACCAGCATACAACCAACAAAAATAATAAGGATATAAAAACCACATATGAACAAGTACATTTACACATGAAGTACCAAGGAGAACAATCTCTTATTAATGTATGAAAAAGGCAACCAGGTTTGGGATTTCCACGTATGATCTAACCATATATTGGGCTAAACCAAATATTTCTTTTAACCCATCACCTGCATGCCATATTACAAGCATGAATGTAGGATCTCAGAAAAACTCAAGCAAAACCAAACCAGGGCTTATAGAGGCCAAATCACCTCAACTCTCAAAAAATGACTAGTCATACATCACTAAACATCACCAAATCGATCTCTACCCAAGTTTTCCAAGGCTCCAGAATGTTTGTTCCAACCAGGGCTTCCAAGACTAGTAACTCAAACCACAATTGTTGTCGGGCTTCCAGAGCATTTTTCCAACTAGGGCTTCCAAGAATAGTAGCTCAACCCACCAAGGGCTTCCAGAGATTTTTTCCAACCAAGGATTCGAGGACTAGTAACTCAACCCAAGTTGTTACAGGGCTCCCATAGCGTTTTTCCAACCAAGGCTTCCATGAACTAATAACTCAACCCACAACCATAAGGAACAGAGAACTAACCAGAAAACAAAAGTAAAATCCCCAACACCATGGTTATCTAGCAAATGTTATGGCTAGGAAAAACCATTGTTAATCAAGGAAATCCTCCATGCCATTCACAGATCACAACTAAGAAACCACATGCATGATCCATTCATGCCAAAACTAGTAAGGAATCATACATGCAACTTGGTACCTGCGAAGCAAATTTGCTGTAGTCAATGATGTCCATGCTCACTTGCACTTTCCTGATTTTTTTCGTTGCCTTCTTTCTCCAAATCCCAAGTATGCCACACTCCTCCAAGAGTGCTCCAAGAAGCTCTAAGTGTCCAAGAGTATTAGAGAGATAAGAAAAGAGAGAGCGCGAAGATAAAACTAATAAAATGTTACCGCCTGATCCCCATAATCATTTTTATCAATGAGGTCTCTATTTTTTTCATTTTCTGTTGGGATGGGGTCCCTAGGGTCAATTTTGTTAATTTTTGAGTCAATTTTGTATTATATTTGTAGAATGTAAAGTCTTCGCGAAATGTGGAAAAGCGGAGCGCGAGCTAGTAGAATCAAAGGGGCTTTAGTCCCTTAGTTGGGTAGGTGATAGAGTTGTTTTGGGACCCACCCATGGTATGCTGACCATGGTATTCTAAAGCAGATTAATTAAATAGATGATTCATAACGAGTTTAAGAAATAAATCAAGTAGAAAAGAATCAATGTAAGGGAAAGGTGCTAAGGTAGGAAATATATGTTTCTTGTACTTAAGTGAAAGGGGAAGGCTCTTGCAGCTGAGTGCGTGGAGACCTTGGTAAGTCCACAAACTAAGTGTGCAGTACCCTACAGCTGAGTGCACAGGGATAAATAGTCTCTATATAAATGCTTATACTTAATAAAGACTGTTTTGGGCCGAAAATGATGCATCTGTGTTCTTTTATTTACTTCTTCTAAGTTTATATATCTTTGCTCTATAATTTGTTTAATATGAATTAATGTTTATTTATTATGCGGAACTGGTATATCTATAATATTTATCCATGATAAGTACAATTAGGTACCTTTGAAAAGGTATGAAGGTCATTTAGATAGAGTTGCAGTAATTATCTATCGGAAGGATTAAATTTGTGTGAAGGCATATCTAAGCTGTAAGAACTTCAAGAAACCATCACACAGGCCTTTGGATGCAGAAACATATTTCTAGCATCCCCTAATACTTCTTTGGGTGAGACTACAACTTGCGCTATGTAGGTTTTTTCCAAAAGGGGCAGTGAGTTTTGTTGGTTGGCGCAGTTAAAGTTGAACCTGGGTCAGGCCCCATCAAGCCAACAAATGGTTCCGTTGCCAGCACCGAGATCTATCTGAGGAATGTGTGATGTTGAATAAGTGGTTCCCTACTAAGAAATAAATTGAGAAGTGGCTCGATCAAAAGATACACGTGTTTGTAGCTTAGGATAACAAAAACCCTTAGTTATCCAAGGAATAGTGGTTGAATAGATACCTGTACATAGATGAAATTGAAGCCTTTTTCTACCTCTTCCCTTGTGAATTGCACGAGTGGCTGTCTATATTGGTGGACAGTCAAGGTACGTGGCAGCTTAATGGTCCTATTGTGTGGAATCCAGAGTTGGTGAGGTACTTAGAAGATTCAGAAAATAACATCTCACCGGTTGTTGATCATTGGATTGATCGTATCATAGGAGGGTTCTTCACTGAGCTCGCAATTGATACAACCATCAACTATAGTGAAGAAGAGTGTAGGATCTTCAAGGGATCGCTAGGTAAGTATTTAAAATCTCTAAAACCTTGGATTAAGATGTTGTTGTGTGAAAAATGGGTTATGCCATTACCTTGATGTTTGGGACTATGCGAAGCGGAAAAGCCTTCAGAAGGAACGAAGAATTGGCCTTTGAATATAGCCTGCTATTGGGATCCTCTTCAAGCGACGATGAAGGAACTATTATGAATACACCATGAAGGACACTGAGGTTGGTAAGTTAGGGTATGCTAGAGACACCTCATCCATCCACTTCAACTCTGCCTCCACCTCTGCTACATACACGTACACCTTCACCTCCACCTCAACCATTCAACATGGCAAACGTAATGAAGATGTCGATATTTAAAGGGGTAGGGAGTGAAGACCCCGAGCAATTATGGTTCATTGAAAATATCATGTGGACAATGAAATATATAGCTGATGATAATCTAAAGAAAGCACAGCTAGTCACAATGCTACAGGATAGGGCGCTAACTTGGTATATCAAGTTCTGTCAAGACAACCCTTGTGCGACGTTGATAGAGACTCAACAAGTGTTGAACAATGAATTTAAGAAGCCTAAGTCTCAGGCACAGTCTGTCATAAAGTTTAAGGAGATAAAACAAAGGGAAAATGAATCCTCGTGGGATTTGGATCAAAGGCTAAAATTCCTGATCCGACAGGCTAATATGAACATCATGGATGATCAACATAGAGACTGGTACATTTCTTCATTGTTGCCTCACCTAAGATTACCATTATCACAGCAGAAGATAGGAATGCAAGAAGAGGTTATGGAGATCATGATGAGGTTGTAAGCCTCGCCAGTACAAGATACAAACATTGGAGTACAGTAGATTCAGTCGCAGCTGACAAGCCTGCACATGGAGTTACAGAGCTTGAAAATAGGGAAGGAAGCTTAGCCAGAGGTGCACGTTGGAGTTTGGTGTATAAAATGAAAGGATAAGGGACAAGATAAGGATCATTTCTCTATGTATCATAATTACTTGATTGGAGGAAGTCTTGTGCCTCTGAAGCCTAAAACTATCGCGGGACCGAGCATGGGAGTACTATTATGGTGCACTCTCTGTCAGATAGCTAGGAAGCAGGAGATTGATAATTGTCATCTCTTGCAAAAGTTTGTTCAGACACCACAACAATTGTTTTGTACCTACTGTAAATTGGTTGGACACGATGAGTGAAATTGTCAAAGTTACCAATTGATGATGGAAGGGACCCCTACCTATCGAATACAGGTGGAAAATTCACCTCAGGATTAGAGCGTGGATGAAGCGTGTAGAGGATTCCAAGGTCATGGAAGAGGAATAGGAGGAGGGGTTGGCAGAGGTCGTGGACAGGTTATCTGTTATAACTATGGTGAAGCTAGACATTTTTCGCATGACTGCCAGAACCCAATGCATCCATCTTGTCAATATTGCAAATAGTTCAGTCATGTGATAAAAGACTACTCAATGATGACTTCCAAGATGCAGGAGAAAAAGACACAAAAACCTATGCAAAACATCTAGATGGTGAGGGAGGAACGTCACAAAGAAGACCATAATATTAATATCATAATGCGCAGTGGTATGGGTATAGGAGAAGATAAAGGAAAGAAACCAAAAATTGAGGGATGGGTGTGCATGGATGCTGAAAAGGAAGTTGGGTTTGACCTCAACTAAGCTAAAGAAACTTTCATGGAAGCCAAGAAGAAATTTTTTGAGGCCTCTAAGTCGGGGAGTTAGGAAAAGCTGGTTGGAAATAGTGAAGTGCAAGATGTGGATCCCTTGCTGTTAACCACTTTCCTTAAAACTTGTATGAAGTTGTTGAGGGATCAGATGGTGATAGAAGGGCTCCAGGAGCTTATTGAAATTGTAAGTGAAAAATTGATATTCCTTCATAACAACGTGCTGAAGGAAGATGGGTAAACATAGGAAGTGAATAGGGCGCAAGATGAGGCTGACCGCACAGATTGGAGAGTATGAAATGGATCAAGTCATCTTAGATCTAGGATTTGATGCAAACGTGATACCGAATAAGGCAAGGGAAAGGATGGGAAGACCTATGCTACAATGGCCTCCTATATAGCTACGCATGGCCAATCAACAAAAGATCATTCCTATGGGGTGCTTGTATGGGGTAACAGTGGACATTGAAGGAACGAGTGTGTTGGTTGACTTTGAGGTAACTGAAATAGTGGATGACAATATCCTTACCTTGGGCTATTAGGAATTGATTTGGCCTTCGACATGGATGTGGTGATTAATATGAAGAAGTGAAGGATGACATTTGAAAATAAGGCACTTAGAGTTATTTTGCCACTAGATCCCACTAAAGGAGCATGGTACACTGAACCGGTCCGCGACTATGGGGAGGACGATGGTTTGGATCAAATCTACAAGATTACTGTGCATGAGGAATTTTGGAAAAATCCCACTGCATATGCGAGAATCACGTGGGATTGTTATCAAGAAATCTAGTGTCCACTCAGAGCTGCTAGTCCCAGTAAGACTGGTAGCTATCTTAGAAACAAACAAACTAAAACTACTTTTGTTTTCCTTTATGAGAAGTAGATAAGAGGGGAACAAAGGACACCAACCTCGGTCTTGTGCTTGGTTCCTTGCTTGGTTCCTCTCCCTTCTGACAGATCCTTGCCACTCTTCCTTTGTCTATCCAGCTTCAAAGAGAACCTGTGGAATCAAAGCAGCATAATACTATCGAAGAACAAAGATCTACAATCATAAACAATACAGGACCAGATATATATTGACCACACAAATGCATATATCATCAAACATACAAGAATGTGGAGGAAAACTTGAATAGCTTTATTAATATCAGGAATAGCAAAGAGGATTACAACCAATTGTTCTGACCCAGCGTCATCCTCTCAGCATGAAAGCCCTTCTTCACCTCATGAAAAGCTTAGAACACCCAACACTATGATTTTGCACCAGGAAACCAACAACACTTCCTTACAAGATACAAGATTCCAGGCCCTGGATCTCTGTGATGAGGGATCCATATATAGATGATTGTAGGGGGGTGAGTCAGCTTCCGGGATTTTGATTAGTGTCCTCTCTCTAATAGTTATTGATTCCACTTGGAGATTGATGATCTCTTACTCATCCCTGGGCGAATTCAGAGAGGCAAGTGTCACAGGAGAAGTTTCTAGAAGATTCCATGATGATCCACCTTGCAAATTGTCTCTGCCATTTGTCTACTCTCGCCCATCGTACCCTACAAAAGGGAATTCCAGTATGCATCACACCCTTTACACTGAGCAGGTGAGATGCGTCATACCCTATGCACTGGGCATTCTGTATGGTCCAGTTTTGACCAGTTCTGAGCAGTTTTCCGTGGAGAACTTCTGGGAGATGATGTAATCAGCTGACCTTGTTCCTTTAGGGCATGAAGCAACACTTTCAAGGACTTAGGAACCCTTGGTTTATGGACATGTATGATTGGGTTTGTAGTGCCCAAAAATGTCTATAACAGTTGCCCCCTAAAGCATGAGGTCGTTAATCTTTTGATGTCGAGTGAAATGTTTTATCATGAGGATCTGAAGTTTTTTCGAGATGGAAGGCGACCTGTAATAAGATACAATACAATAAATTATCTTCATAATATTTTTCATGATCTAGCTGGGGTGGGCATTCCCATGCTCAGATTTATAAATTCATTTTCAAGTACATAGGATAGACAACCGTCTATGTAGCACACTGATGATTTGAACGGAGTCATCATCCTTTGATTCGGATGATCATCTGTTTGGCAATGATGTACATTTGATGTCTTTATATTCCTTAATATATTGCAGCGTGGATGGATGAAACTAGATCCGGGGTCTTCAAACTCATTCAATCTTCACTCGGAGTACAAGTTGATCCATGTGAAGGATGTTCTGGAGTTGAACATGGAAAGACATCGCCTGATTACCAGCCAATGATGTAAGCTGTTAATAGGTGCGAGAGGAATCATCGATAATGATGATGAACCTCAAGGTATGACAATAAAATTCACGTGGAGTGAAAAAGGGGCTTGGCGTCGAACACCATGCAAAATCTCTCGGTCGAAGTCCATTGATGTAGACCTGTCGCCGAAAGTGAGAAACTTGCCATTGAGACATGCAAGCTTCAAAGTACAGAAAGGGTTGTTCCTAGGTCGACTTCTTGGATAATGAGCTGATGTCGACAAGAAGTGACCCATCGTAGGAGGGCCTTAATGAATCCCACATCTATGACACGGAACGGAGAAAATGATTTTGGAGGTGAAAACGATATGATGATACAGGGTTCAGGGTTGCGGTCATGAAAGAATGGAGCGTGAATGTATTGTAGCGGACGAGACACAGGTGAATTCTCTGAGAGACTTCTCTTGAACATACCAGCGACACTGACATGGATTGGTAGCATTAACCCCAAAGATGGATGGTGTGATGGACCAATGGTGATATGACCGGTGAATGGAATAACCCAACCCGACTTGGATGTGGAGTGAAAGTGTCATGTTCAAGAGCGACTTGCTACCAATAAAGTTGCTTCAAGTTTTCTTCCCAATTTTTCCCCAGTCATTGCTGACCAGTACCTCTTTATTTTTATCAAGCTTGAGGAGCATAACATATGCTTGTTCTATAATTCGCCCTTCGAGCGAACCCGTCACTATCTTTTAACGAGCCTAGCGACAATGAAACTCGTTCTCGTCTATTTGGACAAGTTTGTCACTATTGATTTTAACGAGTTTAACGGCAATGATAACTCGGTCCTTTTTCAATTCTAGAGAGTCTGAAAAGGGACGGAAAGGAAACTCCAATAATCCTTTTTCATCATATAATCCCTTAAGTCCGAAAAAGTATAAAATAATACGAAAGGGATGAATTTTCGATAGTTTTAACGAGCCAAACAAGACAACCGCTCGATATTTTTGTGTAATAATCCCTCAGGTCCAAAAAGATTAAAATCTAGAGGAGAGATAGCACTTTCGGTAGCTTTAACGAGCTGGAGAGGCCAATCGCTCGGCAATATTTTCATATTTTATGAGTCAGGTGAAAAGAGCTTAAAGGAGACTCGCTTTTTGAGGAACGAGTGATAATTTCGGGTAGCAGCTGATTCCAGGTAAGGTTTGGAATTTTCCAATCACGACAGTGTCACAAGGATGGCCAACAGAATCACTCATCACAGATGTTCCTCAAAAGGTGTAAACAATCAAATGGAGGCATATGATCAGCTAAAACAGAGTGGAGGTGATGATGAGAACACGGCCAAGGCTCAAAAGCTGATGATAATGCATTCACAATGGTTATTTACAGGAAATTGGTTCATTTTTTAATGAGCTTAAACTCTGGGGGAACATTTTCTCATTGTTTAGGTTTAATTTTTAACGAGCTTGAACCCTACGGTAACACTGCTCGTGGCGGGTTTATTTTTTAACGAGCTTGAACCCTGTGACAACATATGCTCTGATTCAGTTTCATGTTTTCACAAGCTTGAAACGGAAAACTATGCTTGTTATAAGTTCACATGCCCCCAGCATAATAACGCAAATTGAGGTGCATGCCTCCTAAGCTTCATTGCATTCAACGCTATGGTTGGAATGAAGGTTTACCTTCGAGATCTTTGAAAGACTCGATTTGGAAAGGGAGTTGTTTCATTTTTTAATGAGGTTGACATAGTAAAAGAAATATCCTCATGGTACCTTTGATCACAACTCATAAGGGGTCATGAAGGAAAGATCTGGTTCCAATGCCCCCAGTACATAATGTACAACATCACTGAATTGATTATTAGATGATGTAGCTATGGTAGGGCTTGGAGGCAATACCTTGCGATGATCCACACTATCAAAATGTTCTGAGTTATTCTTCATCTTTGTTGATGTAGAAGATCTCATGTGACAGGTTTCCACTGTGGCCACTTTTGCTAGCTTACTCGGAGGCAGAAGGGCAAAGTCCCCATTAAGGAAGGGTCTTTTAGGAGACCTACTCTGATATTTTGAAGCGATTGAGAGCTTCCATGGATCAATGGAATGCTTCTTGTAACTTGTGAACTATTGGGGAGGAATGTTTGTTGGTCGATGATTGTAATTCCTCCTTGAAAAGGAAATGCAATCTTTCTGAAGTATGTCGACACAATGGCAGCCATAGCATATACCTAGGGCCTTCCCAGTAGGATGTTGTAATCGAGGTTTCCGTCAATAAATTCAACATCAATTTCTACTGTTTTTCCCCCCAGTTCGACTTGCAAGTTACTCAATATCCCATATGGGGTGTATGTTTGTCCATCAAATGCTTTTAATGTCGTCAACGATCGCGAAAACGGTGGAGATCTTAAAGTTTTCTAGCAACTCATCGACATAATACATGTAGATGCCCCCTCATCAATAATTGTTCGATGAACAGTTTTGTTGAGGGCTTTCACTTGAATAAGGAAAGCTAGTTGAGCTGGTAACTAAGGGTCATATCCTTTGTGATTAAAGGCCACAAGATTGGAATCCACTGGGTCAATCCCACCTATCGCTGATAATAAAGCCTGCTTTTGGGAGGGGCAATTTTTCAGTAGCTCAAGTGTCGACATAGCGGACGGTGATTGGGATAGATCCTCCACTATATTATAATGTTGTGCTGCTCTAGCACGAGGATTAAATGTCAATTTGTGTACTACTTCCTTTGGTGGCTTTATCGTTAGCTCAGGAATGATTAGTTGCACAACTTCGGTTGAAGTTGTTGTTGAACTACTAGGTTGATTAGTATCCTTGTTGTTCGACATCTGTGGATTTCCGTAATCTTTAATCCTTGTCGATATCAAAGCATCATTTTGTTGTTTTGAAATGGGGAAGCATCGTCACTAGCAACTAGATTTGTTCCTGGGTTCGGAAACGGATCAGTCAATACCACTGAGGTTTTTGAATTCTTGAAGAATTTTCTAAGCTCAGCTTTATATAGACAATCTCTTGTTCGATGATCCTCATCACATATCTGACACCTTGAAGGAGGTTTCCTTTGCTCAGAAGGATTTGTAGAAGATTTTTTAGGAGATGACTCCTCTTGTTTCCTCTTTTTCCCTTTCTTTTTCTTCTTGCCTCCTAGTTGCTTTAGTTCTTTGCCTTTGTTAATCGACACAACATTAACCTTCGAGGCAAGAAGTTTGTCATTTGCATTTTGACTAGAAACTGTACAAGCTTTCTATGACATAGCCTTTATGATTTTTGTGCTAGTCGTACCCAGTGGAGTCGCCATTTTGTTATCAGGAAATCTAGTGTCCACTCAGAGCTGCTAGTCCCACTAAGACTAGTAGCTATCTTAGAAACAAACAAACTAAAACTACTTTCATTTTCCTTTATGAGAAGTAGATAAGAGGGGAATAAAGGACACCAACCTCGGTCTTGCGCTTGGTTCCTTGCTTGGTTCCTCTCCCTTCTAACAGATCCTTTCCACTCTTCCTTCGTCTACCCAGCTTCAAAGAGCACCTGTGGAATAAAAGTAGCATAATACTATCGAAGAACAGAGATCTACAATCATAAACAATACAGGACCAAATATATATTGACCACACAAATTCATATATCATTAAACATACAAGAATGTGGAGGAAAACTTGAATAGCTTTATTAATATCAAGAATAGCAAAGAGGATTACAACCAATTGTTCTAACCCAGCGTCATCCTCTCAGCATGAAAGCCCTTCTTCACCTCATGAAAAGCTTAGATCACCCAACATTATGATTTTGCACCAGGAAACCAATAGCACTTCCTTACAAGATACAAGATTCCAACCCCTGGATATTTGTGATGACGGATCCATATATAGATGATTGTAGGGGGGTGAGTCAGTTTCTGGGATTTTGATTAGTGTCCTCTCTCTGATAGTTTTTGATTCCACTTTGAGATTGATGATCTCTTACTCATCCCTAGGCGAATTCAGAGAGGCAAGTGTCACAGGAGAAGTTTCTGGAAGATTCCATGATCATCCACCTTGCAAACTATCTCTGCCATTTGTCTACTCTCGCCCATCACACCCTACAGAAGGGAATTCTAGTATGCATCGCACCCTCTACACTGGGCATTCTGTATGGTCCAGTTTTGACTAGTTCTGAGCAGTTTTCTGTGGAGAACTTCTGGGAGATGAGGTAATTAGCTGACCTTGTTCCTTTAGGGCATGAAGCAACACTTTTAGGGACTTAGGAGCCCTTGGTTTATGGACATGTATGATTGGGGTTGTAGTGCCCAAAAATGTCTATAATAGGGTTAGAGACATCTCCTGTAGCTCAAACTTAGATGAAGAGCTTGAACACTTGTAGAATCAATTGCATGAAGTCTCTATGCTACATCACAATATGATGACAAAATCATTGCGGTGCATATTGATGGAGGTAGGAAATCTCCGGCATTATGATGGCCTAAATGATGTTAATCTCTTTTTGGACGAGTTTAAAAGGGAGGTGCCCAAGGAACGTTGATTCCAAGCAATTAAATTGGCACTGCGCGCTACGTCTTCCCGTTGGTGGGTACGCATAAGGAAAGCTTTGCTGAATGGAAGAAATACAAGTGAATGATGAAGCTGAGGTTTTGATATGCTAATACCCAGATGACTGAGAAATATAGCGAAAAGGATGATCCATGTGAGCACTTAGCGTGTTAGACTAAAGCTTGGGATGAAGAGCCATAGCTAGAATGGGTACATATCTTCTAGCATACCCTCGATACTATCCCAATGAACTGGTATTTAGAAACAAAGCTATGCCATGGGATGGTTGAATGGGATATCTTGAGGGAGAGTTTCTTATTAAATTTCAACTTTGAGGATGGATTTGAGTGCATTGATGAAGCGCTCCAAGAAATTAAGGCTGTTATCTTTAGAATGCCTAAAGAGCTGATATAATGGGTTCAACCGGGCTGGAGTACCCAGTCGCACTATGCGCTAGTATGCTACAATGTGACTGCAGAAGAAGAAGAAGATGATCCATAAAAAATCAATATTCGAGAGACTAAAGGACAACGTGAGGTTGAAGAACCTAAAGCAGAGAACCCTAATATATCAGAATGTTTGAAGGCCATACAAGTAAACATTGGATCTGATGTGCAGCCTAAGTTTGCAAAAATAGAATATTGTTGGGATGAAGATATAGTTGATAAAGTTGCGGAGCTGCTGCAGAATACCGGGACTTGTTTCCTACCAATTTTTTGGACCTTAAGAGAATAGTAGGGGATCTAGGAGTGATGAAGATCAATTTAAAGCCTGATGCGAAGCCCGTGAAATAGAGACCTTACCGACTAAATCCAAAGTATAAGGAAAAGGTGCTCAAAGAGCTAGACAAAATTTTGGAAGCATGAATTATTGAGACAATAGAAGAATCTGATTAGGTGAGCCCTATGGTAGTTCAATAGAAGAAGCAGTAGGGTGAAATCAGAATATGCGTAGACCAGAGGAAGCTCAATGACGCATGCGTTCATGACCCATTTCCAACACCATTTACGAACGAAGTTTTGGAGAATGTTGGAGGGCATGAAGCTTATTCGTTTATTGATGGGTTCTCAGGGTACCATTAGATTAAGGTCGCGCCGGAGGATCGCAGAAAGATGACCTTCATGATGGAATGGGGATGCTTCTAGTACACAGTGATGCCATTCAGGCTGAAGAATGAGTCTGTGATATTTTCAAGAGTTGTAATTACAGCGTTCAAAAAATTCATCTGTAAATTCTTAGAAGTGTATTTTGATGACTGGATTGTGTTTGGATTGGTAAAAAACCATGTTACAAGTTTGTGCCTCATGTTCGATACATGTCGTAGATACCAAATTTCTCTAAATTTGAAAAAGTGTATCTTTTGCGTGCCTTATGGGATATTTTAGGTCATGTGGTTTGCAAGTAGGGATTAAAGGTAGATCCTGTGAAGATAGAAATGATTGCCAATTTAGAAGCTTTGAAGAATGTAAAGAAGTTACTTGCAACGTTGGGACTCACTGGTTACTATAGAAAGTTCATCAAAGCTTATGCACAGATAACTGCATCGATGGAAAAGTTACTGAAGAAGGATGCGACCTTCCTCTGGGATGAAGAGTGTTAGTGCAGTCTAGATGTGTTAAGGGAAAAGATGCTGACTGCACCTATTTTGGTGTTCCTTGACTGGAAGAAATAATTTCATGTGCATGTGGATGGCTCTTGTATTGTATTGGGTGTGGTATTGACCCAACTGGACGAAGGTGAGATAGATCACCCTATAGACTTCATGAGAAGGAAATTTTAAAAGGCTGAGAAGACTATTTTACTAATGAGTGCGAAGGATTGGCGATGGTCTATGCGCTGTAGAAGTCTCGCCATTATTTGTTGGGAACACATTTCAAAATGTATACAAATCATTCTGCTCTCAAGTACCTGTTCAACAAGCCTGTCTTGAGGGGGAAAGATCTGTAGATGGTTATTGGTGTTTCAAGAATGTGCAACTCTTTGATGTATAGGTTGCAGATGATCACTTTGTTGATATAATTCAATTTCTAACTGCTGGAACAACCCTAGAAGGATATTCTACTCAGCAGAAGAAGGAATTGATGGTCTACACTGCCAACTTTTCTATGATTGCGAGTCACTTGTATAAGATGGGTACTGATGAAATACTACGTTGATACGTTCTAGAGTTTGAACAATCTAGTATCCTCGTTGAAGCACATGGAGGAGTGGTGGAAGGACACTATTCAGGTAAAGTGACCACACAGAAGATTCTGCGCGCAGGATTATGGTGGTCAATGCTCCATAAGGATTCTAAGGTATATTGCATGGCATGTGATGTGTGTCAGAGGATGGGAAAGCCATCGTGAAGGGATGAATTTCCTTTGAATCCTCAGATTTCATTATAAGTGTTTGAAAAATGGGCTATTGACTTTGTGGGTTCGATACAGCCCCTAGGGTAAAAAACTGTCACGTGGTATATTATTACTATGACTGAATACTTGACGAGATGAGTAGAAGCACAACCAGTGAAGGACTGTAGCACCACTACAATCACGAAGTTCCTATGTGAATATGTCTTGACCAGGTTTGGGTGTCCTAAGATACTAATGAGTGACAGGGGTATGCACCTCCTCAATGAAACTATTGCCTCGATGCTCGAAGAATTTTAGGTTTATCATCAAAAGGGTATGCCCTATCATCCTCAAGAAAATGGTATGGTTGAAGCATTCAATAAAATCTTGGAGAACACATTAATGAACTTTTTCAATGCACAGAGAAATGATTGGGATGTGTGCATACCAGTGGTCCTACGGGTATATAGGACGATGTGTAAGAAGTTGACTGGAAAAACCCCATTCAGATTGGTATATGGGATAGAGGTTATGATTCCTATGGAATATATTGTGTCAAGCTTACGAATTACAACATTAACTGATATGATAGACCGTGAAAATATGTAGGAACGCCTCGCGTAGTTGATGGAATTAGAAGAAAACCAATTTCTAGCAGGATTTCACCAGTAGGTGCAGAAGGAGCACGAGAAGGTCTAACATGATTGACATATTAAGCTACGCACCTTCAAGGTGAATGATTTAATGCTACTATATGATAGCAAGTTCATGAAGTTCCTTGGGAAGTTTCAAATGCACTGGATGGGGCTCTATGTAGTTAAGGAAATTACAGATGGGGACGACGTACAACTCTCGAAGTTGAATGGAGAAATATTTCTGGGAAGAGTCAATGGGAGTTGACTGAAGTTATATCAAGGGGATCCTACCCTTGCATAATGACTGCATGATAGCAGGACAATCTTAGTACCCCAGGTAGCTGCAAGGAAGTACGAGACTATAAACTACACTTCCTAAAGAACGGGAAAACAAAGTAAGGGGGCTATGTGAGGGAAGCTAGAAGTGCGCTAGGAGGAGCTACACCATGGAGGATGGTGCCATGCAAATAAGTCTAAAAATAGTCATTGGATGCAATTTAGCTAATTGGATGGTGAAAATCCCGTTAGGAGGAGTGGGTAGGCCACATTTATGGTGCGAATATTTGGAAATCTACCACCAAATATGCAATTATGAGCAGAAATTGGAAGGAATGATCATAATTGAATTCAAAATAACCTATAAATCTAGCATGTTGGCCTACAGTAGAACACTTTGTGTTTTGAAAATTATTTGTAAGCTATGTTTTCTAAAACCTATGAGCTGAGAAGATTGGGAGGTAGTTATGTCACAGTCGTCGTTCACAAATTTTTCCAAGTGGAACCATGAGCTCATCTTCAAGAAAATGTCTGCAACTAATCCTATGGAAGTTGTTGTCTCTGAAGTCACTATCTCTGAAGTCGCTGTCTCTGACACTACAGTCCTTGAAATTGAGTCGACAATCAAATCTATACCATCTGTGCCTATAGTGCTGAGGTTGCGTAGGCCTAAACCATTTGTCACATGGAATGAGTCGAGGTTGCGGGCAAGATTGACCTTCCTAGTATCTAAAGATATCTAGTGACAAGCAAGCCAATAAAAAACTCTCTTTCTCTAAATATGCAATTAAAAACAAACGAAAACAAGTGT
Source organism: Pinus taeda (assembly GCA_000404065.3). NCBI lineage: Eukaryota > Viridiplantae > Streptophyta > Pinopsida > Pinales > Pinaceae > Pinus > Pinus taeda. The sequence continues at coordinate 50,155 of APFE031542491.1, read as the reverse complement.
TTTAGGCCTACCTTGGGTCCAATGCAAGTTTGTGGAAGCCTCGCTCCCTTGCTCCAAAAGAGCTTCCTTGAAGTAAGTCTGCAAACACAAACAAGCAAACAAATTAACTAGCACCTGAAAAGCCAATATCATAAAGCATATTCATCATAATGATCAAGGAGATTATGAAACAAACCACATAAGACAATTTGTTGAGAAAAATGAATCTGATTGTATTAATTCAAATGAAAGAAGAACTTTACAACCTGTGCGTTGATGATGTACAAGCTCCTCCGAGGGTCCGACAAGAAGTCTCCTCTACTTTGACAAGTTTCACTCAATTCCCAATGAAACCAAAAGGTATGTGATCTCTCCTCTCAAGTTTAACTAGGAAGTCCCAATTCCATCAGCATTTACCCTCAAAATGTTCAGCTTCTAACCTCCTCAACAACTGACCCAATGCCTTAATTTATAGTGCAATGGAGGGAAGTTACTAGGTCCTCCTTCAAAGGGATAAAGCCCTCCTTCAAAGGGATAGCTCCTCCTATCAAGGGATTAGCTCCTTATCTTTTGGGATGCATGAACCACCTTGGAGCGAACAATCCACGTCAAAATCCTTCTAGAAACATCTAGAATTAACCCAAAAGTGAGTTTTTTAGGATAAAATTGCGCCTTTTTGACTTTTACAGGGGTACGCACTAGCCCCTTTACAAACAGAGCGTGCAGATACGCATGTAATATGAACAAAGGGTGCGGGTCTGCAGGTAAAAGTAGGAGAAAGTGCGGAACCAGAGTAATATTGATTTTCAATGTATTTCTCTCATTTGCAAAGCTTGACATGAAGAGCTAAGGTCTGAGACTTGCTTAGGAGGTCAGTATAAGTGATGATGGACCCATACTGACTGCAAATAGTCATGTGACGATATTTTTGTGTAACATATTTCCCCCTAAAGTGCGAAGTCTGTAGTAGATGAGGATTCCATTTATCATTTAAGAAGAGTGAAGTACTTTATCATTTCGAGGATCATCTTGCGGAGAGCCCGGTTGGAACCTATAAAAACATTCAAATGCAAAATATATATATGAGATCATATCATCGCTGAGGTAGGCATTCCCATACTTAGATAAAAACTAACTAGAAAACTAACTACTGCTCTGGTATAGGAATGATCTTGTAATACATCACAAGTATAGACACATGTAGACATAGTATGGACGCAGCCATCTGTTTATGAATAGTCCATAGTATAATGAATACAAAATTCCTTGCAGCTTGGATGGTGGAAACTAAATCCAGGGTCTTCATTTCTACTTCCGAAATAGTACGATTCTATCCATGCGAATGAATGTGTCGAAGTCGAACATGGTAGAAACCACTTGATTACTAGTCGACGATGTAAACTGTTAACAAGTGTGAGAGAAACCACCAATAATGACAATGGCTCTCAAAGTACTCAGTAAAATCCATGAGATGTGATTAGATGTGTCGATGTCGAACATGTCACGGAATCCTTTGATCGAAGGTCAATGATGCAACCTATCGTTGAAGACAAGAAATTTGCCATTGAGGCATGCAAATCCCAAGGTACTGGCGATTTCTAGATCATCTTTCTAGATAAAGAGCTGGAGTCGATAGAAAGTGATCCGTCGTAGGCAAGCCCACAACATGAAATCATATATCAAGTTTGAAGAAATTTAGTTGCAAGGACTGAATCAGGGATGGTCAAGATGGATGACAGATATTTTTGCAGATGAATGGCCTTTTTGCACTGACCTCTTGAACACATAACGACACAGCAGATGGTTTGGTGACAATTGACCCAAAGTTAATACCCAGAATCCGGCTGAAGACTTTCAATGTGGTTTGATCAACTGTTAGGAAAAGGATTTCCCAACCTAGGTGAATGAAAGTGTCGTGTTCAAGAGTGGTTACAAAGTATGACAAACAGGCTCATTTTTCTCTCTTTTCCCCCACCATTTCTGGCAAGTACCTCTTTATCTTTTACAAGCTTGAGGAGGATAACATGTGCTTGATTATAAGCTCATCCTTCGGATGAGTCCAACTTAGTTTAAATTCGAACCCTAAGAAGGAGTGGTCTATTCCTGTTTGTAATTGAACAGGTCCTTTACTATCGAAATTTAATGAGTCCAGTATAGGAGAAACTCGGCGTTTTTCAATTTTAGAGAGTCTGAAAAAACTTAAGAAGACACCAGGGTTGACCTTTTTCGTAAATTTGTGTCTCCCAAGCCCGAAAAAGTATAAAATAATACTTGAGAGAACCACTTGATCTTAACGACCAAGGATTACTTTTCATAATTAGTGCCTCTGATCCGAAAAAGTAAAAAAGTGATCAATGACACGTCATTTTATGACCAATATCGAATTTGAAACAACAAAAATCTGGCAATCTTTTCGTGTTTTTATGGTCAAAAAAGGGCTGTAAGAGGACCGTGTTTTTAGTTCTGTTTTAGCGAGCTTAAAAAGAAAAACTCGGCAATATTTTCATGTTTTAGGAGTCAGAAAAGAGCTTAAAGGTGACTCTAATGTTTTTTCGTCGAAAATGACCGATTTCGCCTGAAAAATCCGTTATCCTGAACAAAAACTCAAACATTACCCATACCTGTTTAAAATGGGTAAAAATGTTGTAAATATTACCTTTACAAAGTGAAACATAAACAAATTTGCAATTTATTATTTCAAAAAATTTATAAAAAGGACTTTTAACCATTCATTTTTACCGCTTGAGATTTGGGTGAGAAAAGAGGGCTTTTGGTCAGAAACTTCTCGTGAAGATTTCGGAAAATCCATCTGTCAGAATCGAGTGTCATCTCCTCCAGGTAATCCACATCATCCTACTCTTTATTTCTATCCGATTAAAATTATTTTTTAGGGGTTCATTTTATTTTTTAGGAGGTTTTTAGGTTTAAAAACCCACACGCGGGGGCCCTCGGGTTTACCATAGGGGACCCGCGTACCCCGAATTTTTTGCAATGGGAAAAAAGTCGGGGGTACGCACCTACCATGAAGGCAAGGTGGGGCCCTCATGCACTGTCCCTAACCAGAGGGTGCGTACCCCGCGCAAAGGTTTTTAAAACCTAATGAACTCAAAAATTACCCAAAAAATTCAAATTTGTATATTCTAATTCGCCTTTTTACTGTATGTAGGATAAACATCATGCTTGATTGGCAAGAACAGGAGCATGAGGATGTAGATCTTGCTGTGATGAATCATCAACCTTCGATTAATGCATTGAAGGCATGTGGCTTGTACAAATTCTGGGCCATACCTGGCATGAGGGCCCAGGTGGACTTTCTGCAGTGGCTGGTGGATAGATGGAGCATACAGGACCAGTGCTTCTTCATTGGTGGGCACCAACTCGAAATAGAGTTGCAGACATATACTTTTTGACCGTTTTTCCTAGGAGTGGTGAACATTTGACTCTATTCGAGGCTAGGGCAGGTGGCCAGTCTGTCGAGAGCCTCCGATTAGAGTACTGCAATGTCCAGAACCGAGACAAAGGGATAGATATCAAAGACCATATCCTGTCCTGAACTCATGGTGATTGGGTTTACAGTTACCAGACTCTGCGGGTTGCTACGGAGTAGCGTAGCACTACATATAGCCACTGGATCCCAGATGCGGATGGCAGTTGATTGCTTTCGAGGCACCATTTTCAACTGGTGCAACGTTGTGTTGGCTAATGTGAAAGGCCAATTGTCCAGGGCCAAAAATAGACAATTGAAGACCTTTGGATATGGTGCTATAGTTGTGAGCTTTGGTCTGGAGAGGGTTTCGATGTTGATCCCACAGCACCTCAATGTTAGAGCTCGGCTTCCTCGAGAGCCCAAACAGATGCGATGGGTTGCATTTATGGCCCATCATCCTGATGAGGGAACAAAGGTCGTTCGATTCAAACCTAAGTATTTCCAATGGTTGGAGAACCAGGTTTTTTCTATCCAGGACTTTCCTTATGCTGGGGTAGATTTTCGTGGTGGCCCAGACATGGCTCTTCCACCAGGAGAGCAATAGGATGACTCAAGTAAAATCATTTTCAACATTTTCCTAATTAAATTTTTTTTTTTATCTCGTCCCAAAATTGATATTAAAAGTTTCAAATGTAGATGTAGGCCCACGGCAACCAACCGCTCTCCGACCTTATGAGAGGAAACAACCAGCTGCAGCGGCACCAGCCCTACAGGACGAATCAGCAGAGACTTTGGCCGAGTTGGAGAGCCATCTAGAGCACTTGACAGGGGACATTCCAGAGACCATCATAGATGACATTCCTCATCGTCTTCAGCGCTATGTGATTGGGTCCCAGGACCTTTTAGGAGGTTCCTTTGTAAGGTGGCCCGTGCAGTGGTTTCTTATCGAGATCATCACCAGTGATAGGATGATCGCCTATTGTAGTCAAATATGACATTTTTGCTTTTTGTACTTATCATTTTTGCCGATCATAAGGTGTTTTTCAACCTATGATCAAGGACGGTGTATATTTTGACACACTCATATATTATACTATATCACTATTACCGACTTATCTTGTTAAACATGTTATGGAATGTTTTTTAAATTTACTTGTATGATTATTGCACATGTCTACTTAACATTTGAGAAGCAATTACATCTGCTAATGAATTTAAAGATCTTGGAATATGTTGATATTCAATATAGTCAAATTCATGTTCCAAGAGATGCACTCTCAATCTGAATCCCAAATGAAATAGATTCAGATAATAACTCAATCACTGCACTATACTCTACAATGTTGTTTGTTGTTTGACCGAGGCTTACCCCATGCATAGATACCAACTCGTCATAGGGTGAATAAATAACCCAAGCTGCAGAAGAAATATTTTGTGTACTATGACAAGCACCATCAGCGAAACCAATGTATGTTTGGAGAGGCGTCGAGATCTGTGATATCAAGAGTAAAACCAAGATAAGCGGGAATAATGACGAAAAACACTCTCTAAGCTAAGCATACTTTTTAATCTAAAACACACCAGCTAGAAAGAAAACTAACCTAACTAAAAATCTCCACACCCATCCTTAAGCATAATACCTCTTCAGGTAAAGACCATTTCTGGGTTTACCTAAAGAGACCCCATCAAAGTCTACCAATTCATAGGCCCCTTTTGCTAGCTTTCGCTTGACAACATAGGGACCATGCCACATAGGCACGAATTTTCCATCACCTAATTTATCATTTTCTTGATCGTACAATAAGACTAGATCTCCTTCCGAAAAATTTCGAGGGGTCACATTTCGATCATACTAAGCTTTAATACGTTTTGCATGAGATTCGATCGCTAATGCAGCATCACGTCGATTCTCATCTAGCTTAGCCAAGTATAACAAACGTATTTTCTCTTCGGAAGTGGTTGGAAGTAATTCGATGGCCATTCGCAATGATGGGATTTCGCACTCAATGGGTAACACAACTTCCAGACCATAAACTAGTTGGAAAGGAGTGAACCCTGTTAACGTTTTTACTAAGGTTCGATACGCCCAAAGCGCTGAAAATAGCATGTGATGCCAATTCGACCAATGAATCCCAATGATTCGTCAGATCATGATGACTAGAACTTTGTTGATGGCTTCAACCAGACCATTAGCTTGTGGGTAATAAGGAGGTGAACTATCGTGACGCAAACCAAGCTGGCCTATAAGTTTAGTCATCATAACATTTCAAAAATGATGCCCATGATCAGTGATAATCGCTTGTGGAACACCAAACCTAGCAATTATATGATTGAACATGAAAATCGCAGCTGTTTTGTCATCTACCACAAATGTAGGCATCGCCTCGGCCCACTTGGTAAAATAATCTATCGCAAGGATGATATACGCATGCCCCCCGGTCAAGTGAGGATTACATGTAATAAAATCGATACCCCATTTGGCAAAAGGAACAACGACAATTATAGGGTGAAGAGGAGCAGGTGGAGCGCGCATCTTTCGATCAAAAATTTGGCAGTTGTGGCATTTTTGAACCGCGATAATACAATCTTTAAACATAGACGGCCAGAATTAGCCAGCGCGCAATATATTTTGGGTTGTGGCATAACCAGACATATGACTGCCACACGCTCCATAGTGACAGTCATTTAGGACCCTTTCAGCTTCCTCATGAGTTAAACAACGTCAAAAAACAGAGTCCGCCCCACGACGATAAAGAGTATCTCCAATAATTTTGAATTCTTGGGACTGGAATTGTATTTTTCGACATTCCGACCGTGAAATATCTGGCCGAAAGGATTAGGTTTGGAGATAAACGATGATATCTCCATACCACGGATCTAAAGTGCTGATGAGAAACAAGGATTCGTCCGCAATGGGCTCCTCCGCCACAGTTTCCGTGTCAGCACGCGGGAAGTCGCACATTAACTCCGCAAAAACTAAAGATTTCTTTGACTTAGACTTTTCAAATTCCAAGTCGAACTCCTGCAGGATCACAATCCATTTGGAGTATTTGCCCCCCAGCAATTGCTTGGTCAAAATATAGATCATAGGGTTGCAATCAGAAATGACTATAATCTTACGTAGTAAAATGTAACGATGAAAACGTTAGACAACTTGAACGGCTGCCAATGCCAATTTCTCCACATGTGAGTATTTTAGCTCAGTGGGATTTAAAGTTCGAATAAGGTAATATATCACATGTTCAATACCGAATTCATCTTCCTGAACTAACACCATTCCGATGGTGGAATGGGAGGCAGCGAGATACAAGAAGTAGTCATGGTTGTAGTTGGGAGGATGCAACAACGGTGCATGGGTCAACGCGTGTTTTAGTGCATCAAAATATTTCTCAGCTATCTCGTCCAAAAAGAATGGAGTATTTTGTTTCAACAACCGGGTAAAACCCTTTGTGATATCGGTGTAGTTAGGGATGAATCGTCGTAAAAATTTTGCTTTCCCTTGCAAACTTTGGAGTTGGCGAAGACTCGAAGGAGGAGGCAATTTGATAATAGCTTCAACCTTCAAGGGATCGACGCGAATGCCGACTTTCGAAACAACAAACCCCAGTAACCGACCCATTTCAATACAGAAAACACACTTGCGGGGATTCAACCTAATCTAATAATGCCTACACCTCATAAAGATTGCTCGTAAATGTATGAGATGATCAGCGCTATGTAATGAATGAGCAGGTAGATCATCGAGATAGGGTTGCACAATGTGCTTGATATCATGAAAAGCATAAGACATGGCCCGTTGAAAAGTTGCTCTGGCATTCTTAAGCTCAAAAGGTAATTTACAATAAGAAAATGTCCCCCATGGACAAATGAAAGTCGTTTTTGCTTGATCAGCAAGTAGAATATTGATTTGATTGTATCCGGAAAAACCATCCATGAAGGAGAAAATTTCACTGCCGGCACAATCATCGATGATTTGATCGATATAGGGAGTTGGGTAATTGTCCTTTGGATAGGCTCGATTAATGTCCCTATAATTGATACATATTCTTATTGTCCCTTTCTTTTTGTTAATAGGGACAATATTCGATACCCAATCCGTTAACGAGATCGGATAAATGAAACCTGCTTTGAGTAATTTTTCAACTTCTGCTTTAATTGCAATATCTTTTCTTGGGTGGATCTGACGCAAACGTTGCCGGAAAGGTTTAGCATCCGGGTAAGTTTTGATTTCATGAATAACAATTGCGGGGTCAATTCTTGGCATTTCCTCATATGACCAGGCAAACACGTCGCGGAATTCTTGAAATAGGGCCTATATGTTTGAATTTCATCTTTCGTACAAGAGGCACCTATATGAACGTTTTCAATAATTCCAGGCTTAACCGAAATGTCAAGGGGAATAGTTCGAGAAATATTTCCCAAGTTTAACTCGGAATCAGGATGTTTCATTGGATTCTGAGCTTCCTTGACATATTCAGCCGTAAAAATTGATGAGAAATCATTTTCAAAACGATCTCCCTCGGGTAAAAATGAAGATCTGTGATGAAGATCTTCCCATGGTAACTCATCGACGCATAGGATTTCAAGAATTTGCTCATTAGTTGGAACAAGTTCAGAAAACGTTATTGAATCTGAGTTTGATGTTGAAAGTGATTCCTCATGTACCACATTAATTAAGTCAATTTTTGTTGAAGATGTGTCAGAGAACGATTGCACGACCTGATACGCAATTTCATATGGACTCAAAGGCATAAGATCACCAAATGAGTCTATCTCAGATTCAGAAGGTATGATCCAAGGATCATCATAAACAATGGTGTTTGATGAAATCATATGAATGGTTGCAGTAGAAGACAATGTGTTGATAGGAGGAAAAAGAAAAGTTCCCAGTAAACTGGCATCTTTAACTAGTCCTACTCCAACATCCTTATACGGGATAGTCGTCTTACCAACATGTTGAATGCTTTCAACAGAGGTTGGGTCAGATGAAAAGTAAGACAGCTGGTCTAAGGTTACGATCTTTCCATTATGAGGGAACTTTATAATCCAAAAGATCGATGAAATGACAGATGTCATAGCGTAAGACCAACTACAACCCAAGAGAAGGTTGTAATCTAGAGGGGCATCAACCACCTCCACATCTAGATTAACGGTTTTACCTTCTACCCCTATAGGTAAATCCTATAGAATGCCAAAAGGATGAAACCCATGGCCATCAAAGGCCTTTAGAATTGTCGGGGATTGATTTAGTGAAGGAGAACCAAGCAACCTCCAACATTGTATCGACATAATACACGTTGAAGCTCCCTCATCAATCACAGTCCTATGAACAGGTCTATTTTTTACTATCACTAGAATCTGGACAGCCATTTGATGAGGTAAGCGTGGTGCACTATTTTCTAAATCGAAAATTATAAGGTTCGGGTCCTGAAAATCAACAGCTCCTATAGCCGAAAAAAGTAATTTACGATGTGCTAGACATGATTGCAGCACTTCCAAAGCCAACATTGCTGAAGGTGAAACAGCTAAATCTTCAACAATGTTATAGTTCTAAGCCACTCTCGCATGTGGATTGAAAGCCGACTTTTGAAGTATACCCTTGGCGGGCGGTTTGATTACTAAGTTTGGATTAGGTTTCTCGATCTGTAGTGGATCGGAACCGGGAGTTGAGGTTGATGGATTAGAATGAGAAGATTCTACTTCTTTACCATCAACAGGACTTTTACTTCCATAATCTGTCGATCGAGTCGCAATCCTAACATGGGACACAGCAATATGGGATTTCCGTTGGCACTGGAGGAAGAACCTATCATCTTACTATCTTGTTGGAAAAGGATCTCAAAACAGCAGGAAGTTTGGGGAACCTTTGACAATTTTGCCAACCTCTTGCAGACGATGAGGCAGTCTCTCCGTAAAATGTTCGTTTTTGTCACAAATGGAAGACATAGGGATAACGAGGTTGCGTTTTTCATCAGTTGATCTACTTTTTCTAATTTCTCTTTCGAATTCTTAATCTGAGTTTTTATTCCTTCTCTTGCTCCCCTTTCTCTTACTCACCGGTTTTTGATTTAGCTGTAGATTGACTCTACAACATGAATATCGGTGGAGAAGTCCAATGAAAGAATCTCCTGTCGGGGAATCTGCGCATAGGTTATGATAGGAGAAAGAATTTCTTGGAAACTTCTTCTTACTTTTGGTATTATAACCGTACGAATCATCCATCAGGCAGCATGAGACCCTGAAGGAGCTGCAGCGATTTGATTTTGCTTGGGAAGATCGGGGATTTTCTCGTGTAATGTACCTGACTAAGTATAAACTAAGTCAAGGTACTGTGCTTGAGCAATTACTTGCTCCTCAGTAACTACTCCGGCCTTAACCACATCCTCAGTGATCTTGGGTAGTAAAGATTTTACAAACCATTCAGCTAAGATCTGATCCGGGATAAAAACTTTCACTAAACGCCGTCGACGTCTCCATTCATGAATTTGATCTGAAATGTAAGTGGACATTGACTACTTTAACGAAGTTAATAATTCAGTGCCATTGTCATATCTGACTGGCAACTGAAAATGAGTTAAAAACGAAGTAGCTAACTGACTAAAGTTATAAAAAGTGGCTCGCGGTAACTCAATGTACCACTTGGCCGCAAGACCAATTAGAGTGCGCTGGAAAAGTCTTAAATAGATTGAATCATCTGAAATGGAATTAGACGCACACCAGAGGTGATAAGTCATCACATGGTTTGACGGGTCCTCTCCTGATTTGCCTTCAAACTTAGGAATATCACTAGGAAACTTATTCGGCATTGGCGGCAAAAACGGAAGATAGTTAATTGGATCATTCATAAGGCGCGTCAAGTCAAGCAAGTCCACAGTTGCGATAAACAGTAATTAGCGATTAGGGTCCTTAAAACTTTGGGTTATCAGACCAGCCCCAGGAGGAGGATATCCAAGATAACTAGGAATTGGAATTGCATTTGGGATATTATATCCTCCCGAAAAACCAGGATTAATCGAACCGTACTGGGGTTGCCAAGGTTGTTGATATGTATACCGAGGGTACGATTGATACTGATAGACTGGTTGCTGCACAGCAGGACCAAATTGGTACTGTCCTTGGTACGATTGTTGAATAAATTGAGGTTGACTGGTGACAACCATACTTAAACCTGGTTGTCCTACAGGCATCTGAATCGAAGTGTGGACCATGGGTCCAGACTGAGGTAAATATGTCTAAGGAGTAGATACAGGGATAGTAGAAACCGGAGCTGTCGATACTTCAGAAGTAGGTGGGGTATATGAAATAGATGTTGCAGTAGTTGCAGCAGTTGATTGAGGCCGAGTATGAGGCGTACTAGGCCCAGACTGAGAAGCTACAGAAGGTGCAGAAGTTTGAACAGTAGACTGGACAGGTTGCTGGGGTGAACCAGAAACCAAGGGTTGTCCAGTTTGAGATGACAACTACACATTCGGTTACAAGACCTGTTGGGATTGAGATGGATCCCACAGTAAATTCATTCCGGGGTAGGGACCCATAACAGGTTGAGAATATTGAGGACCATAACCGGGTTGAGGGTAGGGTTGATAATTCAACAGTACATTTCCAGATCCTTGAACATATGATTGACCAGAAGGTGGTTGGTAACCTTGGGTTGGGTATTGACCTTGGGGTTGATAACCCTGAGGCACGTACTGATACTGGGGTTGACCTTGAGGTACATATTCATACTGGGGTTGACTTTGAGGTATATATTGATACTGAGGTTGACCTTGAGGTACATATTGATACTGAGGTTGACTTTGAGGTACATATTGAGTCTGGGGTTGACCTTGAGGAACGTACTGTCCCGTAGGTATGTACTGTCCTTGAGGTTTCCCCCCAGGCGCAAACTGAGTACCTTGAGGTTGCCCCCCAGGCACAAACTGGGTACCTTGAGGTTGCCCCCCAAGCGATACTTGAGGATTTTGAGGCTGCCCCCCAGGCGGTGACTGGCCACCTTGAGGTTGAGGATTGGGAATAATACCTGACATCATGAGAATATCTTCTACACTCAACCGTTTAGTACCATTATTTCCAGTTAATAACCCTTATTCAATAGGTTGAGGAGATGCTCCCGAAAAAGTAACAAAAATGGACTGATACCCAGTGGGAACAGAAGGACTGCCATACAAAAAGGCTTCCGGAGATTGAGAAAACATGGACGACTGTCTTGACATATTTAATGGAGGATAGTAACCTCTAGGTGTTGGGTGATAAGAAATATGAGGTGGTGAAAAACTTAGTCCCGAATTTTCCAAAAAATTAGTCAATGAAAGATACCAAGCACTGCTCCTAGGTGGACTGTAAAAGATTGATTCACGCTCCCTAAGCTCTATAACAGGTTGATTTTCAGGGATAGGGATGCCTTCTTCTTTTTCCAGAATAGAAAGTTCTTCAATAGCTATTAGTCCAGAAGGAAGATTTTGGGTAATTATTCTTTCTACCCTAGGTGAACTAGGACCACTAGAAGCTGGAGAGGCAAACCCTGATATTGGAGTAGCAGCAGTTTCAGATTCAGGTTTAGATATTTCAGGTTCTTCACCTATATCACTAGTAGATGAAACACTACCAGTAACTTCGGAAACAGACACAGACTATGCACTATAATCTTCTATTAAAGCTAAAAAATCAAGATATACCACCAAAGAAGACTCTCCTTTTTCAGGTGACCCAACTCTACTATCTCTAGGAGTTACCAGGGCCCGTAGCCCTTCAAGCTGGCTTGGTGAAAACTCAAGAGGTTTACCCTAAAGTCTACGGGACTTCCTCGGTAATTCAGCCACAGTTAAAAATTTTAACTACTTCACACAAAAATAAAGTAAAATCTCAATGAAAACCACCTAAAGCCTCTAAAGAACCAAACAAATTGAATCACACACCTAAAGAATCTAGGAGATCAAACCACACACAAACAGTAACTTTCCGTACTGAAAACACTAGTTGGTGATGAAATCCAACATCGCAGAGTTCAATACAGAAATAGCGGTTGGAACAGTTACCCTGGAAACCTGCTTAATGAATAGACTAGCACAAATTTCTCCACTAAATCGTCTCGAGTGAAGAGAACCCCCCATAAAATCCAAGTGAGTCTAGCTGACTTCTGCTCCAGGTACAGTGGGATCTTCCCACCACCGTCACCTTAGGAAGAATCCTATAGAATATGGTCACTATGGTTACCAACGGAAACAAATATACCTGGGGGAACAGCCTACGATCCGATACGCACGCAAGGGCAGAGTAGAAAGATCAATCCCCTTGAAGGCTCCTTGACATAATCCAAGGTTTACCAACAAGTGACCCCAGGCTCCTCGACAATGGTTAATCCGAGGTTTATCATTTTTAATACGTGAATATCTGGGCATCGTTCCCAATGAGGAAGGATTGATTCCCACACTGGTTCGGACACGATCTCGTGCTTCTCCTTTAAGAGGAGCTTTCCCAGAGCATAGATGCAACAATTGGATTTCTCCTACCGCAAGACAAAGCTACTTGTTTGTTTTACTATCTTGGAGAGTTAAGTACTCCCTACTCCAAGACACTAGCCTAAGCTATGTTGGTGTATAGAGCCCTAGAAACAAAACGATTTCTAGATTAATTTTACTTTAAGCGTTATTTTTATTGGTTTTTGATTAAGTCAAGAGGTGCGGAGATGAAACCGGTGGTGTGAAGACTTGACTCGAAATCACTAAAAAGATACACTTAAGATGATCAAACAATATTTTCTCTTCAATGAACTTCTAGCTAGGAAAGAGTTTGAGAATGCAAATGGGTGTAAACACAAATCTTTCTTAACAAACAAATTAAAAGAAGAGTATTTGTTCCAATGCACTCAAAACGAGACAACTAGTTATTTGGACAAGAATTTCCTTTTTCATTCAAACGCTCAAATGCTACCAAAACAAACTTTTTTCGAAACAGATTTTTGTATTTTTATAAAAACACTCAAAACTATGAATAAAGCAAATCTTGAGAAAACTATGAATAAAGCAAATCTTAAGATTTACAAACTATAAAAAACTACTTGAAGTAAAAGCTTACAAAATGTTTTTTGTTTTTTGAAGGATGTTTTACTTGGCAATAAGCAAACCAAGGACTAACTTGTCCAGAATCACAAATCAGTCAAAAACAAATGATTTTTGTTCCTTTTTGCAAAAGTGAAATCCAAACTTTTAACACAAGCTTTTCGAAATTTTGGAAAGAGAAAACTCAAGATGGATTCCTCAACAAAGGTAGATTTTGCAAATGGTCAAACTCATAAGAAGGCCCGTAAAAACCAAGGTGATCTGAGGCTTCTATGCTTCTAAGCTCTGAGCTACTACACGACCAAAATGAAAATCAAGACCGGTAACCAAAACTTCTAGGAATTTCACCTAAAACCCTAACACCAATGAAATTAGACCAAGGAAAGCTTTTGACAAGTCACAAGCAGGTCTGGGTAGAGGATAAGAACACCTAAACCAAGATAAAACTAATTGCAAGAGTACAAATCAAGTTTTTCAAAAATTTAGCGGGGTCCGTGATCCGAATGGAAAATGGCCCCTTGTATTGGTTATCTATGGTACTCATCCACCCATATTATTCATTGAACCATGGAATTTGCCCATGGTATTGTAAATGGCATCCGCCCATGGTATTGTAAAATCCACCCATGGTATTCATTCACCCATGGAATTGACCCATGATATTGTAAATGACATCTGCCCATGGTATTGTAAAATCCACCCATGGTATTCATTCACCCATGGAATTGACCCATGGTATTGTAACTGAAAAATACTATAAGTAACAAGTCACATTTTGTAAAAGGGGGGATGGTCCGCCACAATGTAGCCTTTACAGTTCAGAGGCATGTAGCCATCACATCTCTTCTCAGAGATAAGCTACCATCACCCTAGCTGGTTTATTTCCACTTGGGTTTTAATAAAGAAAAGTCTCTTTGTGGTTTTGTTTATTGGGCATTCTCATATTTTTCTTCTGCAATTTCAAGTTTTCAGATCTTGGGGGCCTCTCCTCCCAAGATCCGGATCAGTGGTATCAGAGCAGGTTATGATTCCATGGGAATGAGGGTTTGATGCATATTTAAGTTTCAAATTTTGCAGCAATATTCAACAAACTTCAAGCATGTGCTACATCCTCCACAGAGCATTTTCATGGGTCAAGCAAGAAGAATTTTTCTTTTTTTCATTTTTTGCAGGAATTTTTTTTGGGCGGCGACTTTGCAGATCAGATCTGAGATATTTGGTGCAAAATTTACAAAAACAAATACCAGATCTGGATTCTTCTCGAAAAATCACCCAATTTCAAAAAAACAATGGGTCGAATCGGAGTTCGGATGTGGGAGATATCGCTGATTTAAAATCAGCTATTTTATTAGAATTTTTGTGACGGCGAAACTGTTGCAGTGCGAATCTGAGATCTTAGAGTGCCCAGATAAGGATTTCCATCACATGGGAAGATGCAAAATGGTCCTTCTGCTTCTAAAAACAGGTTATAATAAATATTCTGAGTTATATTGGCCGATTTATGTCCATTTTAATTCTGGAGCAGCATTCAGAGTGGGTT
>APFE031542491.1:0-33531 GCA_000404065.3 Pinus taeda | reverse complement strand
CATTGGAGACGTGCCCTCCCACCCCACTTTAGTAGGCACCTGCTTCACATTCATCAGTTTCAACATAGCAGCAATCGGCTTGGGTTATTTGGAGATGTGCCCTCCCACCCCAAGCTATGTAGGCTGCTACTTCATCAGCAACCAACATCACGGTTGTGGGTCATCCACAAACCCACACTTCATCGAAGTCCATTTGCTAGGCCGTACATTGTTAGTATCACAGTTGGTCACAAGCATTACAGGGTATCTCTAGCCTCGGATCTTCATTCTTCATGGTTATGGGTCATCCACAAACCCACAGTTCATCGAAGTCCATTTTCTAGGCCACACACTGTCAGAATCACAGTTGGTCACAAGCATTACAGGGTATCTCTATCCTCGGATATTCATTTATCAGGGTTTTGGGTTAACCACGTAAAACCCTTATCTTCAGTGGATCTTCATATTCAACAAAGGCTTGGCAGGAGGGAACTTTACGCAATGGGGACCATTGCTTCTTAAGGATGGAGGAATGATCCGAATGGAAAATGGCCCCTTGTATTGGTTATCTATGGTACTCATCCACCCATATTATTCATTGAACCATGGAATTTTCCCATGGTATTGTAAATGGAATCCGCCCATGGTATTGTAAAATCCACCCATGGTATTCATTCACCCATGGAATTGACCCATGGTATTGTAAATGGCATCTGCCCGTGGTATTGTAAAAATCCACCCATGGTATTCATTCACCCATGGAATTGGACCCATGGTATTGTAACTGAAAAATACTATAAGTAACAAGTCACATTTTGTAAAAGGGGGGATGGTCCGCCACAATGTAGCCTTTACAGTTCAGAGGCATGTAGCCATCACATCTCTTCTCAGAGATAAGCTACCATCGCCCTAGCTGGATTATTTCCACTTGGGTTTTAATAAAGAAAAGTTTCTTTGTGGTTTTGTTTATTGGGCATTCTCATATTTTTCTTCTGCAATTTCAAGTTTTCAGATCTTGGGGGCCTCTCCTCCCAAGATCCGGATCAGTCCGCAGGCTCAGAGTTTGCACAGGTGCGTGCACGCTCTGTGTGCAAAGTAAACATGCATAGAGGTATGCACTGTGATACAAGCACAGAGTGTGGACTTCTCCTAAAGTTATGAAAAGCCAAAACAAACCTAGATCCACTAAATCCACCCAATTCCACACACAAGCCAAAAAAAGAAACAAAAAGGCAAGTTTCTCAAGTCAAAGTGAAACAAGGAAAACAATCAAGTCCCCAGTGGAGTCGCCATTTTGTCACGCGGAATGAGTCGAGGTTGCGGACAAGATCGACCTTCCTAGTATCTAAAGATATCTAGTGACAAGAAAGCCAATCAAAAACTATCTTTCTCTAAATATGCAATTAAAACTGACCCAATGCCTTAATTTATAGTGTAATGGAGGGAAGTTACTAGGTCCTCCTTCAAAGGGATAAAGCCCTCCTTCAAAGGGATAGCTCCTCCTATCAAGGGATTAGCTCCTTCTCTTTTGGGATGCATGAACCACCTTGGAGCGAACAACCCACATCAAAATTGCTTTTAGAAACATCTAGAATTAACCCAAAGTGAGTTTTTTAGAATAAACTTGCACCTTTTTGACTTTTATAGGGGTACACACCCACCCCTTTACAAACAGAGCGTGCAGATACACAGGTAATATGAACAGAGAGTGCGGACCCGCAGGCAAAAGTGAGAGAAAGTGTGGAACCAGAGTTTTATTGATTTTCAATGTCTTTCTCTCATTTGCAAAGCTTGACATGAAGAGATAAGGTCTGAGACTTTCAATGGAGGCCAGTATAAGTGATGATGGACCCATACTGACTGCAAATAGTCATGGTGATGATATTGTTGTGTAACAGAGCTGATGGACACCCAACTAAAGACAAACACAACTTTTCATCCACAAACCATTGGCCAGATAAAAGTAGTTAATAGGAAAGTGATCCAATTACTCATGGGATATTGCAGCAAACATCCTAAGCTTTGGGATTTACATTTGTGTTATGTGAAACATGCTTATAGCAGAGCAAAACACTCTTCTACATAGAGATCTCCTTTTGAGACCTATTTTGGTTTCATACCAAGGTCTCCTTTAGATTTTGTCTTTGGTAAAGATACCACAGTTGATGGACACAGTGATGTGGACAAGGCAAATAGGTTCATTGAGTAGATCTGGGAGATCCACTAGGCAGTACAGTAACAACTGGAAAAGAGCCAAGACAAATACAAGGCAAGGCATCACAAGCATCAGATAGAGCATAGTTTTTAAGTTGGTGACCATGTCTGGCTATATATCAGCAAGGACAGGATGCAAGGTGAAGGTAGAAACTTAAATCCTGTCAGGTATGGACCTTTTAGGATACTTGAGAAGATTGGTGAAAAAAAAATTCGCCTTCATCTACCAGCTTACATGCACATCTACTCAGTTGTAAATGTCAATTACTTGAGGTTGTTAGAACCTTCAATTATTGAGGATCCTGAAGAGAAAAGTCAATTGCCTTCTATTGATGACCTGCTACTTGAATATCTGAATGAATTGCAGGAAGACACAGTCTTGGATAGGAAGGTGAGGACAACGCGTAGAGGAGAAATTGAGTACCTCATGGTTGGACTCAAAGGTTCAAAGCCAGGCAGTGCAAAGTGGATTGAGATTGGGCAAGTGAGACAATAGTACCCTCACTTAGTCGATGCTTGAAAGGAAAACAACTTTTGGTGGTCCAAAAGCTTTTCAGTGGGAAGGTCGTGATCGAAATTGGATCCATAAAGAATGATTAAACAGAGCCATGGATATACTAGGTCGAGACAGACTTCAAAGAATTTAAAACAACGATCAAAAACACCTCCAAACCAGTGGCAATGGCAACTAGCTAGAACGACGAGGACCTCGGTCAAAGTGTGCTAACCAAGGCCCATGGAGACTACGCGGGAGGCGAATTTAGCCCCTGGGAGGCCCTGGTCGGGAAACAGAGGTAGTTTTTGATGCGCAATTAGTGCTTAGCACTAATCGCACATTGCTGGGTGAAAAACCCCAAATTGGAGAAGCCCCGAGTGCTCGGTCGCATGAGAGCCGAGAAAACCGTGGGATAAAGGCTAAAGCGCTAAAGGTGGGACCCACTCCAAAAATTGGTGGTATTGATTGGGGGCGTCCATGGGAGATAAGTTGTTTTGAAGGAAAAGGAGCGATTCCACTCAATGCTTGATGCATGGAAAGTAGAGGAGAGAGAAAACCACCGCTCATCACGTGTTAACGGTCGAGCTAGTCAACTGCACGGGATGAGTGAATGGCGTCAGATCTGGGGGCTCCAGATTTAATGGCAGAGATCGCGCCTAATGAGGAAGCAGAATAGACGGGGGATTAAGATGCAGTTTGTAAATATTTGACATCTAATTTGACTGCTAAGGTTGTAGAAGACTCATTCCATGACGTAACAAAAAAACCGAACCAACGAAGCAAATTGGCGCAATTGTAGGAGGACATGTGGCCACTCCTTGTGAGCCTGATGATGACACCAAATAGGGAACTCCAAGGGAAGTTGTAGCAGGCGCTCTGATAGGAAGTGGAAGAGGAATCGAATAGACATGGGTACGAATAGCCTTAAAGCCATGCGTAGGGAAAATCAGAAGAGACAACCACCAGAACCCCGAGAAGAGGATGGAACACAAAAAGGAAGAACAGAGAGAAGAAAGATAGTGAAGCAACAACAGAATGGAAGATAGAAGGCTGAGCTGACCGAAGGTAGCATCGGGCACCAGAGAGCTTGAGGGATTCAAGCCATCCTAGAGAGGATCTATCCGGACTGAGCACCACATTGGGCTCTCTCCATTATAGACCCGAAGGTCACAGAGCTAGTAAGGAAAAGATTCTATGTACTCTAGTGGCTTGGGGCATCCAAGAACCACCCTTCCAAGCAAATTCTGTTTCAGGAGACCCACATTGAGCTCATTCATTGTAATTCTCTGCTTCAAGACACAATAAAATAAGGCCACCACTAAGAGCTGGACCAGAGATGTAGCCCTAGAGGATAGGGTGAACTCCTTATTAATTTCTTGTGTTCTTGTATTTTCTTACTGTATTTCTCTACTATTTTCCATTTCAAGTGTCTGTGTATTAGCAATCTGATCGATCCGTTGCTTAAATAACATAGACACACACACCAACGCATGAGTCTATAATACCTTCATTTAATAAATCTTTAACTGAGGTCACTCATAAGGTGATTATTAGATCAATTAAGCATCTCTATTTTAGGTCCATTCACTTCGCGTTGACCTTTATATTCTGCAATGTTGATATTTCGAGGATCTTCCTCCTCTTCTGTAGTGATATTGTAGCATTCCATTACAGTATGTAATTGCGCAGCCCAATCAGGTTTCCAGATAAATGGAACTTTGTTCTCAAAAATATTCTTCTTGACTATTTGAAGGGCTGCATCTATATGTGGACAATCATCTTCAAATTAAATGTCATTATAAATTCATCAATCGTCTCTACCCAGCTTATAGTACCATGTCACAGTTATGTTTCCAAATACCAATTCTGAAGAATTGTCTCCAAGTTATAGATGAAGCCATGCACCCATTCTTCTCGCGGAATTTCTTTCCATGTTGTCATATAGATTTGAATGTGTTCTCTAGGATCAGTTTGACCATCATACTTACCTGTCAATTCTATATCTACTTGACCAAATCTTACCCACATCAATATTCGATAGTGTTGCCAATATCCTATATTCTTCTTATGTATACCCCAACATCTAGCATGAGTAGCTCTCAGGGCTAGATCCAAAGCTAGCAATCTCTGACATTCTGGTACCTATCTTTCATAATCTCTAATGAAAGTATTGACATTACCCAAAGCATCATAAAAAGGTAAATCAAATATCTTTGTTGTCATACAATGCACTGCTCTAGTGATCCTTGCACATTGCCTTGTAGACACTTCATGTAACCTATTTTCCCAATTTTCTAATTCCTCTTTTGAATCTGAAGTGCAAGAATTGTCTTACTATGAACATAATTTTCCATCTGTAGTAGGGTTGATCCATTCTTCACCTTTTGTTGTTATCTGGTAACTATTTTTGATCTCTTTTGTGTTGTACTCCTCTTTAACAGGTTCAGTATACCTCACTCCCTCTGGTGGATCTAATGGAACAATGACTCACATTGTTTCTTTCAAATATCATTTGACTTTTCTTAAAGTTAATTATAACCATGTTAGCGAATGCCCAAGCCAATATAAGAAACACAGGATAGGGATTACTATCATCCATAATTTCAATCACTTCAAAGTTAGTAGTAGTGCATACTCCTTCAATGTCTACTGCGATACCTGACAACCTTCCTAGAGGGACAATATTATGTTGGTTCACCATCTTCAACTAGATTGATGACCATTGCAGCTTTGGCTTACCCATCAATTCCCAAAGCTACTTCTGCAAGAAATTGGCATCAGATCCTAGATCTAGGATAGCCTTATCCATGTCATATTCCCTAATTTGTGTATTAAGCCTCATTTAATTTCCATTCCTCTTCTTGTGTCGATGTAAGTTGTTTACTACATGCATCTCACTTTGTGGTACTTCCTTAGAAGCACAATAGTATATCGATTCCTGAAATCCCTCCACAACTTTCTGGTTTCTTAGCAACTTCATGCGATTCCACAGAAAATACTTTAAAATATCTTGATCCACATCTTGTGTCATATCTAGTACTATCTCGTAGTTATTCTTTTGTGTTGGTTGCGCAGTAGGGGTCGAAGTCCCATCATCCATAAAGCTTTTCCTCGCCTCCATGAATACTTACTTTTCCTTCAGAATATCAAATGTAGGGGTTTTCTCAGTAGTTTTTCTCACCCATGTAGCTTCAACTTCCTTTTACCCATCATCTTTATCATTTCCAGTCATAGCTCCACTTCTTGTTACAATGTTGATGCACAGTTGATCCTCCCTTGACTCAGCGGTCATCATTTGAATATCCTCCTATTCTCTTGTATCTTCGAGATAAAGAAGGGGCATTCTTCTATCACATTATTAAAATACTTACAATAGTTGCAAGTTGTCATAGGGTTCTGATAGTATCTTGTGAAGTTCCCTGCCTATTATAACAGATAATCTGGTCACGTCCTCGACTAGCTCCTCGTCCTCATCTTTGGAAACCTCCTTAACCATCAGGTTGGCCTCACTCTTCATGTGTATGTCCACCAGCTTGTAGTATATAAGAATAAGCAATGTGCTACCATTAAGGGAGTTTTGACGTCTAAAATGGGCCTCCTAAGGAAATTATAAACTAATAGTGGAAATAATAAAATAATATTATATTACATCATCAAATTTTAAAGAGAAAAAAAAAACAATAATATTTTTTCAACTTGTATTTTCAACTTATCTCCCTATGGGTTTACTCAAATTTCAAGTAGAAACACTCATCGGATGCATAATTTGATTCCTCATCCAAGGAGTACCCATATTTCATACTTTCAATGGACCCTGCTACACGAAAAATGAGAAATACATGAAAAACGTGATTGCAATCACATTTTTTCATGTATTTCTCATTTTTTGTGTAATAGGGTCCATCAAAAGTATGCAACATGGGTACTCATTGGATGAGGAATTAAATTTTGCATCCAATGAGTACTCATGCTCTAAATTTGAGTAAAACCTTAGGGAGATAAGTTGAAAATACGAGTTGAAAAAAGTAATTTTAATATTTATTATTTTTTATCTTTTTAATTTTTTACTCCAAAAATGGTGAATCATCCCCCATGGTTGATGTCATCATCTTGAATCTTATTTCTTCTTATAAAGTTTATTTTGGTTGTACATTTTTCTTATGAGGCCCAGTTTAGACCTCAAAATTCCCCAAATGATCATCAAGTCATAACTTCAATAATTTCTCTCATCATGGCCTACTGATTTACAAAAGTTACAAAACAATTGCTTTGTGGTCTGTATTTACTTTTGTAATAAATAAAAATCTTCAAATCGATGTTGGCCTCTTGTTCTACAAATCTCACACCACAAACTTGATCCCAAGTTTACTGGATTAGGTGCTTCATTTCTCAAGTAATATTTGAGCACAAGGCATTGATCCTTATAACGGCCCTCTACTTTCCATTTTGTACACCATACTTTTGATCTGGTTTCTTTATATTTCTTGAGATATTGCCATTCCAAGGTCAAATTTGCTAACTAACTATAAATCTGTTGTACTCTTGTATGAGTATCTTTGATCGGTGATGCTTCCAACTTCATCACAATCTCCAATGCTTCAGCTTGAGTAGTGATCTTCTGTTGCATCAAGGGTAACCTAATATGTGGCAGTAGCGCGGCTATATGCCACTCTTTATGTTGTTTATGGGTATGTTAAAGATTACTTGTCCCATTAACACCTTGAATCATTGATTCAACTCCCACACGGACTTAGTAGTTGACTGTTTGATTTCCTTTAGCTCTATAATGCACTGCGATTCTTACTTCAGCTTCTTGAATTCTGATACTAACACTTTATTAATATCATCCATCAAAGCAACAAGATTAGTCATTAAGTACTTCATGTACCATGTCAGTGCTCTTTCTCGCAGCGTCGTGATGAGATGCACCTTCTTTACATCTTCATCAATGATTTGTCTTGCTTTCAATACTGCAGCAACTACAAATAAGAACTGGTTAGGATACTCTAATCCTAATCCTTTAAATATACAAAGCTTAATGTCATCGACCATTTTTCTTCTCAAGGGGTTAGGGGGAGGGGGAGTGCAAGGTGGTGTAAGGGAATTATGGGGAGGGGGATGTGGGGTAAGGAGAGTGAATGGATGGGGAATCACAAAGGCACCTTAATTTTTCTCAACTCCTAACTTTGATGTGCCTTTAGGATGGGAAGGGGAATAATGTGGGGTTGTAGGGTTACTTCCTTATTCTTCACTATCAAACCCACCTAACAAGGAACTATAGTTAGTCTCAATAAAGTTCTTTGGTTCATGCTCTACTCTATATCTCTTCCCACTTTGCATAGATCCTAGTTCAGGCTTATTCCCTCTTCATCCAAACATTAATCTGATTGCATTCGTGGTATGCCCTTTTCACATAAAATAATTTTAATACATAGCTTCAAAGAGTTCAGGTACTTACCTCGCGAACCCCTGAAAAATATTCACTCAGCTTCACTATAAGATAAAGTCATGTCCATTGTGAATTCAATAATAATATCCTCCCAAAATTATATTCATCCAGAAATCAACAACTCTTGAGATATTGTTATTGACATACTTGAGTCGTTGTATCAATGCAAGATTCCACTCCTTAGGTTCGTCTCCTTTAAAACAAGTCTTATGCTCAATCAAATTTCATACCCACTCGTACAGTTCAATGTGAAATGGACCAAACAATATTTTGTATTGCTCTTCGAATATATACTTCTACAACCAGCTTTTAGTCAACAATTGTCGATTTCTATTTTCCTGAACTACAAATTCTTGCTCTTTTTGTTCAACCCACCCCTGGATTTCCTTCTTCAACGAATGCCAAAATATATCCCTCAAACAGATCCCAATCCCAAAAATGGAACCATTTGTTGACTAAGGGGGCTTGGGCCCACATTCAAAGTGTATTGCGCAACCAACAAAACCCTCAACCGCTGACCCTTTCGACTGCGACCTGCAAGCAAATTGAAATCTCACCTAAAGCGGTTATGGGAGGTTGCAGAACTAGGTTTCTATAGCCAAAGAGATATGCACATTGTGGCGCCCATGTTTTTACTTATGTATTATACCTATCTAACACTTTTCATACTTAAATAACTTCACGGTGATGATTTACTTCACAGATTTGTACTTATTGCATAAACATATCAGAAAAGAATATCACATGTATTATTTCACATAATTCAATAAAAAGCATGCATAAAAGTATGTCTAAATATAGATTAAGAGTACAGATACATAATATTTCGCCAAAACTTCTTCTTCTTTATTAAGATAGATCTTCAATACATACAAATTCTTTGACATGCATGGTGGGCCCCAGTATTGCAGCAATAATGCTGCAACTCCTGGAACTCCCTTCTTTAATTTTATCAACCCAGTAGTTCGTAACAAACTTGGAAGCGACGGTGTTGTATACACAAGTACTAGCTCTTGCCACGACTATCACTTGATCAGTTGGCACAAGTCCGCTAGAAGCTTAAGCCAACTTCTATGAGCTCTCAGAAGAAGCTCCTTAACTGAGGGATGAAAGCTAATTCAAAGAAGGCTAATCTACTTGCAGAAAGAAACTGGAAAGTTGAAAGGAAACGTAAACCCTAGCAAACCCTAATTTTACCAGCTAGCCCTACTAATGAAAGAAAGAGGATGCAAGCTACTGCAAGAGATGCCATTGACTTCTAGGAAGGTAAAATACATGTGTCTAAGCTACTTCTATAGTAACATCTGGAAAAAAAAAAAAAAAAAAAAAAAAAAAACATATTTTTGAATAAGTTGTTAGAACTATCATGCATATGCTTTCACTGTTTTGACTGTGCAGATGTGGATCGGCGAGAGGAAATGCTTGGAAGAGGTCAGGAAGGTTTAGAGAGGGCCTAAGGGGTCCCTAGCACCCTTCCTGAGAGTTTCACGGAGTTTGACGATCAAGAAACCACTTTCGTAAGCTTCTACAGGAAGTCTGCAGGGGTTCTACAAGATGTTCCGGAATTTCTACAGGGTGTTCTGTAATTTTCTACAGGATGTTTCGAAAAGAGGATTTTGGAGGGTTGATGGAGGAAAAATGGTGGGAAAGTGGAAATGGAGCTTGGATAATGATGAAGAAAGCTGAAGGAGTGGGTATGGAGGTGAGATAGGGGTGCGAGGAGGTTCAGGACTTGGTGGATGGAGTTGAGGAGTGATAAGGACAGTTGGATTTGTTCAAGGAGAGATAAGGCAATGCTACACAATCATATGGAAAGTAGGTCAACGTGAGGGAACGTGACAAAGGTAAGACAATGATTTGAAATGGAGGATGAAGCAGGTAGGTTGGGTGGAGTATGGGCAGATGGAGAAGGATAACAGGTGCTTTGCAAGTTGTTTTTCAAATGACACAAACAAGGACTTGGAAAATCAAAGACCTAGCTACGTTAGCCTATTCTAACCTAGATAACAGCAAAGAAATGGAACAGAAGTTTATTTTCAATGAAACCAGATGAAACAACTATGAAACTAAGCAATCATAACCCTAAGCATGCAATCAAAACTGATATCAAGTTCAATAATTAAGAATACAACACTACTAATTACATGGCGAAGCAAAAAAACAATGTTTTTGTTGGCAGCAATGTCACCTTTGTCCCAGCTCACGATCCCACTGAGGGAGAGGTGAGATTAGAGGTGCTAGATGGCCTTTTTCTGAAGTTCTTCCCTGTTATTAATCTATCAACTAAATCTAAACATGAAAAGCTACTTTAATCATCAAAAGCAATCTAAATAACAAATCAATATTTAAATCTAAATAGCATATTTTATTCTAAGAATGTAGCAAAGACACATTAAAGTAAACAAAGGAGGTACTGGGCACTTGAGATGGGCCCAACCCCAAGAGATACAGCCTCCTAAGAGAGATTAGAGCTGGTGCAAAGCTGGATTCATCTTTATTGATCAAAAGAATAGTTACATTCCAAAAACTGTCCAAAAGGAAAACTTGAAAATGTGCTGAAATGCAGAGCTAACTTACTGCCTAAAAAATGACTAAAATCGAACTACAAACTAGCTAACTTCTACCAACAAAATGACTAACTACTGGCTAACCCAAATGAGGCCCTAAACCCTCTTATTTATACAAATTGAGGACCCCAACAATCCTCCTAAACTTTAGGGACTCAGCTGCCCAAAACTTGAAGTTAACAGCAGTCCTACATGACTTGCTTGGCTGCCCTTGTGATAATCGATTTGGTGGCCCTTGAAATCCAAGCTGATGGTGGAGAATTTGAGGTAAGGGCCCATAAATGAAGGGGACACCTTTCTAAAAATCCTCTCCACAAATTTGACTGCCAAGTGCTCATTTAAACCTTTGATTTTCTCTCCAAATTCAATGACCAAAAAGACTGCATAAAGCACACATTAGACTTGTTGGCATAATGACTAACCCAATTCACTCTATTAGCATAAATATAATAAAAAACATGCAATAAACTAATGAGAATGGTGGATTAAGTTGAATTAGGAGGTCGAATGAGCCCATATAATTATCCATTTTTGGGGCTCATCATCACCCCCCTACTGAAAGTGTTGTTCATCCTCTAAGAAACTAATCTATCTCTTCATCTTTGATGGCCCTAGTGGCCTCCCTGTCATGCCAAGCTTCTAAAGTGATGCCCTCTTCTCAGTCATGAAACCATGCTTTTCTCTCTATTTCTTCCCACTGCCTGTGCTCCTTTTCCTAGAGAATTCTCAGCGTCCTGTAGAACTGTCTTAACATCCTGTAGAGAAGCCTTTGTGTCCAATATTTTCATTCTTTCTCTCTAGTTGGATTTCTTTGGGCTTCCCTATTTATAGGTGATGGATGCCTTTGAGGGAGAATTTTCCTTTTGTGTAGCTGGGGTGTCTACAATTGTATTTGGCTCTTTTGACTATGGTTGGGGTTTGCCAGTTTTTATTCGCATGCTCCTTCTTGCCTTAAAATACATGGAAGGATCCCTCTTTCACTTCCCTTTTTGCTTTGGAGTTGTGCTTAGGGTGGCCAGCACAGCTGCTGCCTCCCTGGCTAAAATCTCAGGCAATGTTTTCCTTTGTTGCCCTGTTTCTAGACTTCCTGTAGAAAGTCTTGTGCTGACTATTTTCTAGCTTCCTATAGAAACTGTTTCAACTGTTTTGGTCTACTTGGCTGGATGTGGCTCTTCCTCCTTTTTTTCCCTCTTCTTTTGTCTTCTCTACCTCTGTTAGTTTGCTTCCTCACGTTCTATTTTGGCTTTCTTCTCATCTTGTTTATCTTCTGCCTTCTCTAATGTAGTCTTTTTCTTTTCTGTTCTTCCTTTGTTTTTCCCTCTGCTTGAATGATTTGTGCTCCCTCATCATTGGTTTTTTCACATTCTTCAGGCTTGATTCTTCCCTTGAATTGCATCGCTTCTTTTGCATAAACATGCAACAAATAAAACTGTTTGTTTTCTTCTTCTCTTGAAGCTAGAAATTTTGCAAAAAACCTATATTTCCTTCTAAAAAGATAGCTCATTGAACCTCTTGTAAACTTGTTATTGCTCCTGGAATTTTCATGTTTTTCACAACAAAAACTTCCAATTTTTCTCTCTTCAAACTTTTCCAACCTGAATTTTCTTCTTAGTTTTTGAAAAGAAATCATTTTTTTTTACAAATCGGAGAACAAATAACATAGTTTTTTTCTTCTAGAAAGTGGACAGTCTTGCAAATTCGTTCTTTCACATAGGCTTAGTTTCTATGGTTGCATCTCTCTTTTCAGAAAAATGTGAGAAAGAAGAAGCCAAACTTCGAATGCAGAGGGAAAAAAGAACTGTGTAGAACGCAGAAAATATGCAAGCAGACTTTTCACCTTTTTCAATGTGCAGGCAGACTTTTCCTCTCATTTTTTTAATTTAATTCCATGTTCAATTCACCATTTTCCACCAACAAATCATGCACAATGAAGCTTCCCCAATCCTACCTCATTTGGAGCTTGAAATTCACCGAAAATCCCAGGTTTTCTTTCTACATGGTTGTTTTCTGTGTTTCATGTAGAAGACTTCCTGTAGAATGAAACTGCTCTTCTTGTAGAGCCCGATAGGCAGGAATTAAAAAAAAAAAAAAACAGCATAAATCTCGAGAAATCAGGCAGGAATCTTGCAGAGGACCATTGGTTAACTAATCTGGATGTGGTGGACGCATGCTCCAGTTGTGACTGAAGTTGAACATAGGGTGGTGAGAGTCAGCCGAGCATTTTTGTAATTGCTGCGTGATTTGTGGTGAGGGAGTGAAGTGGCCAGGTGTACATGGCCACATGCAGAAGGTAGTGTTGTTCATGAACTGTATGTTTTTCCCCCTATAATCACAGCCATAAATTGCACTGAGGTTTAAACGGCCAACACTCCCAGTTGTTTTAATTTTCACGTGAGTCGACTATCCACGTATACTGCATGACTTCCGGCTGAGCGCTAGATAAGGCAATGTCAGGTTAACCTTGCTAGATTCATGGCTTAATCCCACCATTCCATTCATTCATGTAGTTCTTCAATTAGATTCATGCAATAGAGGAACAAGTTTTAGTCACATACCTGGAAGTCGAATGGTTGCTATGAGGTGCTTTTTGCTACTGCATGCATTTGTTTTGGTCATTGCATGATGGCTTGGCTACTGATTCTTGGTTGCTTTCTTGTGTAGGTATCCTCTGGCTGGATCCACACTGCAGGAGCTGGCTTCACATTCAGATTTGCACCCTCAAGCTGCTGATGTTGAATTTTCACAGGATAGAAACTTGTTTTCACCATTTCTCCCGAACGATAGACCGGATTGATCTAAAACTTGCTGAGCATGTTCCTATCATCATTATGCACCTCCCATAGCAAAATCGCGACCAATGGATCCACAGATTTCGAGAAAAATGGAAAATGGCTGAAGATTGCAGAGATCAATTTCTCAGAAACCGTGCATCGAAATCGGCTGAAACTACTTGGATATGTTACTGTCACCCATATCCATCTCCCCATGAAACAGGTTTTGAAACGGATGCATGGATATGGAGAAAATGCAAAAATGGCTGAAGGTGATGGAGGCTGATTTCTTGGAAACCATGCACCAGAATTTGCCAAAATTGCTCGGGCATGTTTCCATTGTCCCTATACAACTCCCCCTGTAATGGTTTTGTAAATGGATGCACGGTTTTCAAGCTAGGGAAAAAACAAATTCTGTTCTACGTATTTTTTCTTCAAAGCATTCTGCAAGTTTTTGCATGGTAAAAAAAAATGAGCTTGGGCTGTGATGCAGGGATGGAAATGATGGAGGAGGAGTTTGAAGATTACAGGAGGACTTATGAACCCTTGATGAATCTTCCATGTTCGCCAAACTTCTTTTTAAAATCCATTTCCAGCCTTTTGTAATTTCTACAGGAACTTCCTGTAGAAAACACAGTTTTCATAAAAGAAGTACAATGAGGTGGAAAAAATGATGGAGAAAGGTGAGGGATGGAAAATGGATGCTTGCAGGCCTAACCAATAGATTCCAAGCTTTAGATTCCCTTCCAAAATTGAATCTGGCTCGCTTGAAGGTTCTACAGGATGTTTCGTGTAGAAATATAGAACTTCCTGTAGAAATGCCTGTAGCTTCATGTAGAAAAGCCTGTAGCTTCCTGTAGAAAGCCCAGAACTTCCTGTAGAAGGCCCAATCTCAACTCGAGTGTGACCAAATCCTAGGAGAGGTGAGTGGCCCTGGAGGGGGTGTTTGAGGGGGTGTCCTTAAGCCTACTATGGACTCTTGTCCTTGTTTCGCGTGCCCCTCTTTTCCTGCAATGTATTCCCTGCATCCTGCAATTATTTTACAAAGATTAGGCCTGATTTCTTTTTTCTCCTTTTTCTTTTTTTTTTTCCTTTTTTTTGTTGAAAACAACTAGGGCACCTCGTGGAGGTTTTCACCCTAATTGCCTGCCCTGGGCGCCTCCAAGGGAGGTTTTCACCAAGGATCTTATTCTCTTTTTATTTTTCTCTTATTTTCTTTCTTTTTTCTTCTTTTTTTTCAACCCATTGACCAGCTCATGGAGGTTTTCAATCAATGAGCCAATCTAAGGCGCCTCTGAGGAGGTTTTCACCTTAGATTTTTCCTCTTATTTCCATTTTTTTCATTTTTTTTTCATTTTTCTTTTTTTTCTTTTTTTTTCTACCCTACCCTTCTTGAAAAACAAAATCATTCTCAAGTATAAGAATACTTCCAATGGAGCCATGTGCACATCAAGATTAGAGACAAAATGATGTGGAGGCTCGAAATGCATGCTTTGACAGGTATCCAAATTTCAGAGAACAAATGATTTGACTTTGAAGGGATCGAGCATAGCTAAGGAAGAGTATTGCTGCAACTTAATGACCGTCTGAAACCATATCTCAATATAGCTCTGATATCCTTGGTCCTTTTGCTGATCTGGATCATTCTCCATATCTTCTTCTATCATGACCTTCACATCTTCCTCTCTTTGTTGAGTTTTCTCTTGAATACATGGAAGATTTGATGGTAACCATGAGGGAACTCTCCTGATCTCTAATTTTGATGTCTTCTCTTCATCAAGTGCAGCCCATGGTTCTTTGATCTCTTCTTTTGAATCTTCTTTTGCTGGATGTGGTCCTTCAATGCTGTCAATATAATCTCTTTTTTGCAATACTCTTCCTGAGCTATGGTGAAGATCATTAAGCTCAAGAGGAGTCATTTGTACATGTTATGCCTCAGCTTTGCAATTGGGTTGAGCTACTCCAATGTGCGGGTTTGGGAATGGTGGTATGGGTAGTTAAGTGGGGGTGTATATTTGAGATGGATGCAGATGGGGTTGTGGTTGGGCAGGTGGTGGAGGAAAATGAGCGGGAGGAGAGTTGTACTGGGGCCTCCACCCCTGATGAAGTGCATTCCACTGAGGTTGTGGCTAAGCATAAGAGTGAAACGAAAGAGCAACTGGAGAAGCATGGTATTGAGGAGGGTACGACCAAGGAGGGGGTGTGGACCAGGAAGGATAAGCAGGGGGACCCCAAGAAGGCATGGAAGTGGCTTGATAGGGGTCGTAATAGGTCTAGGATGTCCCTTGCATTCCCTCCTGGTAGGGTATGAGTCCATGTGGCCTCCTTTGGTTCATATAATAGAGTGATTCAGTGGCTCTTTTAACTCTCTGATATGCAACTTTAAGTCCAGGCAAGGAAGGGCACTGATTCGTAGGATGGTATTCTTCACAGACGAAACACACTTCTAGGGAGTGCAATGGACATTCATTCCTAGGATGCTTTCTAGTGCACCTGGGACAAAAGATGGCCAGAACCCTCTTGGATTCCTCTTGCTTTCTTTGGATCTGTAAGGTATCCAGTTGCATGGCAAGAAACTGCCTCACCTTGCTCTTGAAATCTTCCATCTCATTTGCAAATTCATGTTTGGATAAGGTACTTCTCCCAACATTTCTGCTTGTAGCCATTTGCTCCAGAGGAATGTTTTCTTCTTCTTCTTCCCTTGAGGTTCTTCAAATATGTCTTGCTGTCCACCTAAGGGTTCTTTAATCACAGCCATCGAAGAAGAGAGAAGGTTTGCTATGTGAAACAGTGGGGGTGTTGTGCAAACATTTTTCTTACTTATCTCTACTCCTACAAGGTAGGAAAGAAAATCTTTTTGGTTGATTTTTGTTTTTTTCTCTACTTGTACCTACAAAACTGAAATAGATTGAACTGCAACTAACTATCTTGCTGAAATGAAAATGCGGAATTGAAATGAAACTAGGAAAGGACTAATCTATTTTGCTGAAATGAAATTACGGGAATGAAATGCTAATCTATGCTTGCGGAATTGAAATGATAATCTACGCTTGCAGAATTGAAATTTTGGAATTGAAATGCTAATCTATGAAAGTAAGAAATGTCTACTCTACTTTTGCGGAAATGAAATAAACTACTTAGCAGAAGGTTGTAGTAGAAAATAGAAGAATAGCAGCAATCACCAATACTGTCCCGGCAACGGCGCGAAAAAGAGTGGTGGGCCCCAGTATTGCAGCAATAATGTTCCAACTCCTCGAACTCCCTTCTTTAATTTTATCAACCCGGTAGTTCGTAACAAACTTGGAAGCGATGGTGCTATATGCACAAGTACTAGCTCTTGCCGCAATTGTCACTTGATCAGCTGGCACAAGTCCGCTAGGAGCTTAAGCCAACTTCTATGAGCTCTCATAAGAAGCTTTTTAATTGATGGATGAAAGCTAACTCAAAGAAGGCTAATCTAATTGCAAAAAGAAAGCGAAAAGTTGAAAGGAAACGTAAACCCTAGCAAACCCTAATTTTACCAGCTAGCCCTGCTGATGTAAGAAAGAGGATGCAAGCTACTGCAAAAGATGCCATTGACTTGTAGGAAGGTAAAATGCATGTGTCTAAGATACTTCTATAGTAACATCTGAAAAAAAAACATATTTTTGTATTTTTGAATAAGTTGTTAGAACTATCATGCATGTGCTTTCACTGTTTTGATTATGCAGAGGTGGATCGGCAAGAGGAAATGCTTGGAAGAGGTCGGGAAGGTTCAGAGAGGGCCTAAGGGGTCCCTAGCACCATTCCTAAGAGTTTCACGGAGTTTGGTGATCAATAAACCACTTTCGTGAGATTCTACAAGAAGTCTGCAGGGGTTCTACAGGATGTTCTGGAATTTCTATAGGATGTTCTGTAATTTTCTACAGGATGTTCCGAAAAGAGGATTTTGGAGGGTTGATGGAGGAAAAATGGTGGGAAAGTGGAAATGGAGATTGGATAATGATGAAGAAAGCTGAAGGAGTGGGTATGGAGGTGAGATAGGGGTGCGAGGAGGTTCAGGACTTGGTGGTTGGAGTTGAGGAGTGATAAGGATGGTTGGATTTGTTCAAGGAGAGATAAGGCAATGCTACACAATCATATGGAAAGCAGGTCAACGTGAGGGAATGTGGCAAAGATAAGACAAGGATATGAAATGGAGGATGAAGCAGGTAGGTTGGGTGGAGTATGGGCAGATGGGGAAGGATAACAGGTGCTCTGCAAGTTGTTTTTTAAACGAAACAAACAAGGACTTGGAAAATCAAAGACCTATCTACGTTAGCCTATTCTAACCTAGATAACATCAAATAAATGGAATAGAATTTTATTTGCAATGAAACCAGATGAGAAAACTATGCAACTAAGCAATCATAACCCTAAGCATGCAATCAAAACTAATATCAAGTTCGACAACTAAGAATCTAACACTACTAATTGCATAACGAAGCAAAAAAATAGTGTTTTTGTTGGTAGCAATGTCACCTTTGTCCCAGCTCATGATCCCACTGAGGGAGAGGTGAGATCAGAGGTGCTTGATGGCCTTTTTCTGAAGTTCTTCCCTGTTATTAATCTATCAACTAAATCTGAACATGAAAAGCTACTTTAGTCATCAAAAGCAATCTAAATAACAAAACAATATTTAAATCTAAATAGCATATTTTATTTTAAGAATGTAGAAAAGACACATTAAAGTAAACAAAGGAGGTACTGGGCACTTGAGATGGGCCCAACACCAAGAGCTATAGCCTCCTAAGAGATATTAGAGCTGGTGCAAAGATGTATTCATCTTTATTGATCAAAAGAATAGTTACATTCCAAAAATTGTCCACAAGGAAAACTTGAAAATGTGCTGAAATGCAGAGCAAACTTATTGCCTAAAAAATAACTAAAATTGAACTACAAACTAGCTAACTTCTACCAAAAAAATGACTAACTACTGCCTAACCCAAATGAGGCCCTCAACCCTCTTATTTATACAAATTAAGGACCCTAACAGTCCTCCTAAACTTTAAGGACTCGGCTGCCCAAAACTTGCAATTAACAGTAGTCCTACTTGACTTTCTTAGTTGCCCTTGTGATAATCGATTTGGTGGCCCTTGAACTCCAAGCTGATGGTGGATAATTCAAGGTAAGGGCCCATAAATGAAGGGGACACCTTCCTAAAAATCCTCTCCGTGAATTTGGCTACCAAGTGCTCATTTAAACCTTTGATTTTCTCTCCAAATTGACCAAAAAGACTGCATAAAGCACACATTAGACTTGTTGGCATAATGACTAACCCAATTCACTCTATCAGCATAAATATAATAAAAAACATGCAATAAACTAATGAGAATGGTGGATTAAGTTGAATTAGGAGGTTGAATGAGCCCATATAATTATCCATTTTTGGGGCTCATCAATGCGTACCCAACTGTAGGCGATCTGCACACTCAGCTGTAAACTCTTCTGGGCCTCTGCACACTTGGTTGTGAACCCTTTCCTTCAAACCCAAAAATACAAACTAAAAATAGAAGATATCAATGATTCATCTATGACTTCTCTTATCTACTACTTCTTTCGACAAGGCACTATATGTGCTCATATACATTTCATTACTACAAGACCATGGTCCACATACCATGGATCCAATAAACAATGAAGTAACACATAATGCCCGTTACAAAATAAGTGGATTTGACCTATCCCAAAGCCCCTAAACATTGCACGGTAAATATAACTTCACGAACTCCACGTGCTCTACTCTTCAAAATGTGGAGTCTTTGACCAAAACTAGACCAAGTTGGGTTGCACCTAACATCAATTCTAGAAGATAATGATGATAGAATCACCTTCATTAATGGAAAGGTCATTCTTTGGGGAAAAGACTCAAGTATAGATCAAGCCAAAGTTATAGGCATTTGAGAAGGAATACTCTACAAACTAGTGTCTCATGTGGCCCAAGCCCTAATTCACATTGAAATTAGCCCATGTGAACTTTGGCATCAAATATTTGGTCATCTACATTTCAAAATCCTTCCATCCCTAGGTTCCATACTAGATGGAATTCCTAATCTAAAAGATGATCATGAAGGTGTCAGTAAGGGATGTGCATTGGGTAAGAATACTAAGATACCATTTGAAAGTATTGATTCATGCTCAAAAAAATTATTGGATCTCATTCACTCTGATGTATGTGACCCTATGACCCCTAAATCACTTGGAGGTCATCTATATTATGTCATATTTATAGATGATCATTCAAGAAAGACGTGGGTTTACTTAATGAAAACTAAGGACAAAGTATTTACAAAATTTCAAGAATTCAAATCTAAAGTGAAGAACCTTACAGAAAGAAGAATCGAGATACTAAGATCTAATATTGGAGGAGAATATACATCCACAGAGATTATATCATTCTATCAAGTGTCTAGGATTAAGAGGGAGATGATAGTCCCATATAGTCCTGAACAAAATGAATTTGTAGAAAGAAAGAATAGATCCATTCAAGAAAGTGTAAAATCAATGTTACACAATCATGATATACGTAAGTTTATGTCAAGAGAACCCACGAAGTGAGTTGTCTAGATTCAGAATTGTAGTCCCCATAGATCTCTAGACAACAAAACTCTGGAATAATTGGTCACTAGAAAGAAGCCATCTGTAGATCATCTCCAGATCTTTGGGTGTCCTATATTATCCGTATACCAAAGGAGAAAAGAAATAATTTGGATCCTTCCAGCATGAAGGGAACATTTATTGGGTATAGCAACTCATCAAAATATTATAGGATCTACCTGAGAGATGGACATCACATAGAAGAGAGTCATGATGTCATATTTGATGAGAGCATAGAATTCAATAAATCAAAGGCACTTTCACATAGATTCTGATGTTGAAGAACTTCCTATAGTTGATTAAAGAAAAGAAGAATCACACCATGAATAATAAGGTCCTTGTGAACCTATTTAACCTAAGGTCATCCCTAGAACAAGGAAAATACCAAATTACTTGAAATATACACTACTTGATGCAAAAGGTCATGGAGCAGCAATAGGCTCATTTAGAGAAAGAAAGAAATCAAAGAGATATTTTGGATATGTTGCATACATGATAAAATTGATAGAATCATAACCATCCTCCTTTGAAGAGGATGTAAATAATTGAGAATGGAAGGATGCCATGAATGAAGAGTATCATTCAATAATTAATAATGGAGTCTCAGAGATCATTCCTAGACCTAAAGACAAATCTGTGGTTACTTCCAAATGGATCTACAATATCAAACATGCAGTTGATAGAATTATAGATAGATATACAACAATATTTGTGGATAGAGGCTTCTCTTAGATTGAAGGCATCGACTATGAAGAGACATTTGCTCCAACAACAAGATATACAATGATTCAATCATTACTCTCTTTGGCAGCATCGATGGGATGGAACATCCACCAAATGGATGTCAAGGCAGTGCTTCTGAATGGCACAAGAGATGAATAATTCTACATAGACAAACCCTTGGGATTCAAAGTCAAAGATAGAAATGCATATGTTTGCAAATTGAAGAAAGCACCATATTGCCTCAAACAAGCACCAAGGGCATGGTATTCTAGAATGTATGCATACCTTCAAAGAATAGGCTTGACCGAAAGATTTGTTGATTCCAACCTTTACATTAAGGTTGTGGATGGTGAACCTATAATCATTATTTTATATGTAGATGATCTTCTCTTAACAGGTGTAGAAGGTCGAATTGAAGAATGTAAGCAACAAGCAATAGAGTTTGACATGAAGTATCTTGGGTTGATGCATTATTATTTGGGACTAGAAGTCTAGCAAGGACCTAACGAATTTTATTTTGGTCAAGGAAAGTGTGTCATCGAGTTACTGAAAATTTTGGACATGATGGATCGTAAACCTATGACTACTCTGGTGATCACAAACTTGAAGAGACTAAGGAGTTCTAAATCTAGCCCTGTGGATCCTTCCAAGTATAGGCAACTCATTGGATCATTTATGTAGTTGGTGGATACTCATCCAAACATATGCTTTGCAGTAAATGTTCTCAGTCAATTCCAAGTGGAGCCAAATCATGATCATTGGGTAGAAATAAAAAATATTCTAAGATATCTACAAGGAACCATCCACTAATGTCTAAAGTATGATGGAAGGAATGATGTCCAATTAGTTGGATATATGGATTTTGACTCAGAAGAAAGTGAGCAAGATGGAAGGAGAACTATAGGATGATGTTTTATTTTGGGATCCTCCATGGCCTCATGGATGAGCAAAAAGCAAGACTCAGTTGCTTTGAGTAGTGTTGAAGTTGACTATGTTGTATCCTGTGAAGTAAGCAAAGAAGTAGTATGGTTAAGGAAGTTGTTATATGATCTATTTGCAGGATTGATGAACCCTACAATGACACATTGTGATACCACCATTTGTATAAGTTTATCTAAAGATCCAGTGTTGCATGGAAAGATAAAGCATATAAACAACAAGTATAATTATATCTGAGAGCTAGTACAAAATTGTGTGTCGAATCTACTATACATCTCCACTGATGAGCAAGTATCTGACATATTGACAAATTCACTTCCAAACAAGAAGATTCTATATTTGAGGGACAAGCTTAGTTTGGTCGATGTATCCTCCCTAACTCAAAGGGAGAGATAGACACTACATTCTTGTCTTCACTTAGGAAGAAAGAATGGAGGATTGGGTAACCATTTGGCATCCGATACTCTTTGTGAATGTGGTAGGGAATTCAAGGCAAGAGTATTTGTGGACCGATATTATTTGAGGACTAGCTATCTAAGATAAGAATAGTCCAGAGGAAGGTCATACTCTGTGAACACATGGGTGGAGTATGTACCTTGTGAGACAATGATTATGGTGTCTATGAATCATTGGTCTCACCAACATAGTGTTATGATCATGTGGATAGAGTTGTTATTAAAGGCCTTGTTATGTAACAATGCTATTTGATATGATGATAGACAGATGGGTTACCAATCTGACTCTTTTTATGAGATCTCTTCATATTGAGAATGACCATGTACCTCTTATGAATACCTCCCTAGTTAAGAGGGAGCATTGAAAAATGTGTAACTAGGTTCAGTCTTTATAAGTATGAAATGTATTCTTGTAAATAATAAAATGAAAATAAATTAAGACTGGAGCATGGGTTTCATGCTCAAGTTCTTTTATTTTATAGGTCAAGCACCCATTGAGTGCTTTTAGGGTTTTTCCTAGGTTAAAGAGTCATTTTCATATATTGAAGACCCTATTGGCACATTGTGTCTTGTAAAGAAAAAAATATTTTGTCTTTAAAGTGTCCAAATACCTCCAAGATCAAGTCAGCCTAAGGAGTTGTCAAGACAGCCTACATGAAGAGCCACGTCTACCCTTGAAAGAGCCTATATAGAGAGAGGAACTCATCCTCCATTAGACACACTCACTCATCTCATTCTATACAAAGAAGAGGAAGAGAAGAAGTCGAAGAAGAGGAAGTCAAAGAAGTTGAAGTGCTTGGGCTAGATCTATCTCTTTTGTGAAAGTCGAACCTAAGGTTTCTATGTTGGGTTTATCTCTAGTTCAATCTTAAAGGAAAGAGACAAGGAAAGGAAATTGAAGGTCACTTAGGGAAATCCTAAGTCTCAAGGGAAGGAAAGCGAAGGGAAGAGAAGGTTATTAAAGGGAGATCGAAGTCTCTAGGAGGAGCAGTAGCAGTTATCGTGAGACCGAATTTCAGATCTACAGTGGGAGGCCAAAGCAATTGTAGCAGGAGGTCAAGTTGATCTTGATTTTGTAGGGTACTTTTTTCTAAGTCACTAGGT
Source organism: Pinus taeda (assembly GCA_000404065.3). Classification (NCBI taxonomy): domain Eukaryota; kingdom Viridiplantae; phylum Streptophyta; class Pinopsida; order Pinales; family Pinaceae; genus Pinus; species Pinus taeda. The sequence goes on along the minus strand of APFE031542491.1, from coordinate 10,219 downwards.
CATGGTATTCGTCAATTGAAGAATCTATAAGAAGAGAAGATATTTAGGGTTTTTTCCCTCAAGAGGAGGGGTTTTGGCTCTGGCTTGTTGTCTACTAGGCTTTCGTAGTTGTTTGATGTATCTCACACTATAATACTAAGGAACAAAGATACTAAAGAAAAAGGATACACAAACAATAATCAAGAAAGAGAATTAACATACTTATTTCCCTATTGAATTCTCTACATTCATGCTATGTTAGAAAAAAAATAACTTTTTATGCTTGGGGCCCTCATAAGTGTCTTTAAAAACCTCTTCTAAGGTTACTTGTTGTGGTAGGATCTAAATCTATTATAAAGGGAGATAGCATTAAAACTTTGATAGTTATGGGGTATTCAATGTTAATAATCAAAGAAATGGTTGATCAATTTAGCCCTTTATGAACTTACCTAAACTCCCTCTTGTCCTATTAAAAAATTTCTCTAGAGAGAGTTGAATAATGAAGGGAACTAAGCTGCGTCCCCCTAGGCCCTTATGTTTTAATAAAAAAATGGAATCCATGGTTATAATTTAATATTTTGAAATAATGAATAATGGATTGTTAATAGTCCTATTACGAAGAGGCAGAAGCCTCTATCAAATAGCTAGAAGCAATTTGTGATGGATAGAAAGTCTTGATCTTCATAGATCCCACTTATGTTACAAATGGGATAGCTCATAATGTATCAATATGGAAATTTGAATTTTGGAAAGAAATGTAGGAAAATGCCAACTCTTCTCCTTTGGTAGTCACTAGAGTAAATGATATGGCACTTGTGGAGTAGGCAACTAGGTTTGACTATTGTAGCAATGAGAGAGTGATTATAACAATTAGGAGTGGAAATTTCCACTTTTTTTGTCAGCCTTGAAAAAGGAATTCATGTAAGACACATCCTCCTTTGGCTCTACAAAGAAATCCTTGGTTTCTTGGCATTGTTCTTCCTTGCTTCAAAATTTTTCTTAATGGTTTATTAGTTGAAATAGGCTTAAATTACTCCATTGCCGTTGTTCATCTTCAATTTCAGAACCAATTTTTTTTAAAGTATTTATGTGGTTTGTGAACTCATAGTGCCTATAGAGTTTGCCTTGTTGTGAAGGGTATAAACATAGTGGGTATGAATAGCTATGACCTATGGGTAGCTATAGGCTAAAGGAAGTCCTCAATATGCTTAGTATAGCTATAAGGTAAAGGAAGTCCTCAATATGCTTAGTAAGTATGAGAAAAATAAACCAAGCTAATAATAGTTCCTAGATGGTGGTTTCCTAGCAAGCAACACCTACAGTTCTAACATTCTAACCTTTTTTCAAATGTAAAAATAATAGAAAGCTTCTCTAGAGCTTAAATGCAACAATATACAGTGTTTTGTTTTCTCTCATTGAATGGATGCCCTTTCTATTGCCTCTAACTTGGACATTGCCAATTCGTTATAGGTAGTGTTTGTGCAAGAATAGTATGTTCACCTTATAGGTAGTGTTTGTGCAAGAATAATATATTCACCTTATAAGTAGTGTTTGTGCAAGAATAGTATATTCACCTTATAGGTAGTGTTTGTTCAAGAATAACATATTTAGGTCATATTCACCTAAAGAAAGAACCAATAAAGATTTAGGATCAGATACCTCTTCTTACAATACCCAATAGAGATTTAGGATCAGATATCTCTTCTTACAATACCCAACCAACCATAGTAAGAATATTTGAAATTGCTAGGATCAGATATCTCTTCTTACAATACAACCAACCATACTAAGAATATTTGAAATTCCTAATTGGAATATCAGAAAAATTCTAATGAATAAACAATAATGAAAAGGCAGGAATATTCCATAAACCAAAAGTATAAGTATTTTATTCAAATCCCATTCCAAAATGTTTTTTTCGGAATTTGGCTGTCTTCAGCTCTGAAAATATGGAAACAATTCAAACACTTAATCCAAATATATATCATTTACGTGAAGTTTTCCCATGCTCTCAAAGGCTTTTCCCATGCTCTCAAAGGCTTGAGGCAATATCTCAAAAGATTAAGTTGGTGATCGTTATGACAAATATCATTCCTGATATGATAGGCACAATATTGTTCACAATAATCTATAAAAAAACAGAAAGCGCCGTTCTCATCTTTCTGTTTTTTTTCTTTAAAACAATGTTTAGTTTTTATAATTTCAAATCGCGCAGGGAGATCATCGAGCTATTAAAAGCCAAACACTTGACAAGGATATATTTTCAATTACTAAATCGAGAGTATTTGACATAGCAGATTCCTGATAGATTCCAATAGGCACTGGAGTGTATAATCCGTATACCAGAAAATAAACATCAGAATTATCAATTTCAGATCTGAATATATGTCAACCCTGGTTACGTAAACTTCGACCCTCAACTTCGGCCCTCCCTGTAACAATTCCTGATCACGCAGACTGAAGGAAACTTGTGGCACATTCTAACTTCCCTCAGTTGGAAACCGGCGCTATGTATGAAAGCTAACGAAAAATCGCAGAGCCTGAAAAATACCACGCGCATTTCTTCACATATATGCTGAGGTAGGGTTGACACAGTTAGATGAATGGCAACCAATATTTCTACTATATCATTAAACCATTTGACTTGGGTTCATTCTCACTTCTGTCTTTATGGGAGTTTTTCAAAGCCCATAAAGAGCTTTTTTTTAGTTTGTATGATTTGTTTTCATTTCTGGTTTTTCCATATTTTTGGGGCTGATAAACATATACATTTTCTTTTAACTCACCATTTAGAAAGGCTGATTTCATAGCAAATTGATATCAAATCTTGCAACACATTCATATGTTTACTTGTAATCAACAACAACATATCTCTTTGCCACTAACTTTGTTTTGTGTTTTTGTATTGATCCATCTGCTTCATACTTTGTTTTGTACAACCATTTCACCCCAATGACTTCTTTCTCAATAGGAGTATCCACAAGCTCCCATGTTTTATTAATTTTAATTGTTTTCATCTCTTCATCCATTTCTTTCCACCAAAATGACTCTCTTTTACTGCATTTTCAAAACATCTTGGTTCTGCTATTGAATTGAATTGAGGGTTATGTGATACATAACATTTATAAAAATAGTTTAGGTGTAAATCACATGTAGAAAAACTTTGTCTACGCTTTTAGAACCAACTAGTGTGGTTTAGATCATGAATTCAAATTAAATAGGGAGAGCAACTCTTCCAAACTGCTAGATTGACTAAGTTTAATAATATTAAAATGTAAATAAGTCAAAGATAATAACTTATAGTAATAAAATAATATTATGATTGTAGTAAATAAAAACTAATTTAATATATTAGAATGTTATTCTTTGTTATTTAATTAATATATTTTAGTGTACTAAATTAATTTATTTAATTCTATTTGTTAATTTATTAATCAATAAATGACTAGGGATAAGTAAAAGTTATATATTAGAATATAAATATTTATTTTATTTATATATTAAATTAACTTAATTTCTAATTTATTTAATCAATTGAATTGCCTAGGGATAAGTAAAAGAGGGTTTATATTTAGAATGTCAATTCTATTTAGATTTCTGTTTATTATATAAATATATAAAATTATTAATTAATTTAATTGCCTTGTTTTAATTTTATTTAATTGTTTAAATCACTAGGGGTAAGTGAAAGGGTTTTATTTTTTAATAATAATGATTTAATGGAATTAATAAATTATTTTTGAGTATTGGTTAATTTTTTTTTTTCTTTTTATTTTATTCATATGGTAAAGGTAGAAGCTTAATAACAAATAGGATTAATAATATTAAGAAAATTTTGATAAGGAAATAGTAATAAAAATAAAAATTAGAACGAGCGGTAGATTTTAAATACAAGAAGGACAAGAACAAGACCATTAGTAAAAAACTTAACCAAAGGAGAAACCCTAGGAGTATGGAAAAGATAGCTCTAATGAGAAGGAACCGGGGAAAAAAGGGGAAACCTCGAAAACTAAAAAAGGGGGGAGAAGGGGGGAAAGGAAGGCAAGACTAAGAAGAAAGGGCAGGGATCCAACAACTACTAATCTTCCAGCCGTCATCTCTATTGAGATTGTTAGGCATTTTTCAATTTCAATCACTTCCCTGAACTTACGGTGATGGAAACTACGTAATCTTGGTAATAACCTTGGCGTCCTCAATACAAACATGATGCTTGGTCTTTTTCGCATGCTCTGCTAACGCTAAAGACTTGGTTCTCCCATGTCTTAGGTCGCCTGCATGTTCATTGATACTTTGATGGATGGAGCACCCTGTTTCCCCGATATAGCAGGTCCCACAAGAACAAGGGATCAAGTAGACACCCTTCATGTCCTTAGGGTCAATGGGATCTTTCACCGATCAGAGGGATTGGCGAATGGTGTTGAGGGGTCTAAAGGTTGAGGGAATATTATACTTCTTAAGGATCCGAGCAATCTTGTCCATGGTTCCCTAGACATAGGTAAGATGGATACCTACCAGCCGTTCTTTAGGTTCTTTTTTAATAACCGAATTTTTAGAGGCTTTAAGGAAAGCATTCTGACCTAAGCGCCTACTATAGCCATTCTCTACAAAGACATTAAGGAGATGGGATTTCTCCTTATCGAAGCTCTTATTAGGATTTCTAATAATAAGAGCTTCGATAAGGAGAAATCGCATCTCCTTAATGTCTTTGTGGAGAATGGCTATAGTAGGCGCTTAGGTCAGAAGGCTTTCCTTAAAGCCTCTAAAAATTTGGTTATTAAAAAAGAACCTAAAGAACACTTGCTAGGTGTCCATCTTCCCTATGTCTAGGGAACCATAGACAAGAATGCTCGGATCCTTAAGAAGTATAATATTCCCTCAACATTTAGGCCCCTCAACACCATTTGTCAATCCCTCCGATCGGTGAAAGATCCCATTGACCCTAAGGACATGAAGGGTGTCTACTTGATCCCTTGTTCTTGTGGGACCCCCTATATCGGGGAAACACAACGCTCCGTCCATCAAAGGATCAACAAACATGCAGCCGACCTAAGACATGGGAGAACCAAGTCTTCAACTTTAGCAGAGCATGCAAAAAATACCAAGCATCATGTTTGTATTGAGGAGGCTAAGGTTATTACCAAGATTGCGCAGTTCCATCACCGTAAATTCAGGGAAGTGATTGAAATTGAAAAAATGCCTAACAATCTCAATAGATATGACGGCTAGAAGATCAATAGTTGCTAGATCCCTGCCCTTTCTTCTTAGTCTTGCCTTCCTTTCCCCCTTCTCCACCCCCTTTTCTAGTTTTTGAGGTTTCCCCTTTTTTTCCGAGTTCCTTCTCCTTAGAGCTATCTTTTCCATCCTCCTAGGGTTTCTCCTTTGGTTAAGTTTTTTACTAATAGTCCTGTTCTTGTCCTTCTTGTATTAAAATCTGTCCCTCGTTTTAATTTTAATTTTTATTACTATTTCCTTATCAAAATTTTCTTAATATCATTAAGCCTATTTGTTATTAAGCTTCTACCTTTACCATATGAATATAATAAAAATAAAAATAAAAATTAATTTTAACTAATACTAAAAAATAGTTTTATTAATTTCATTAAATCGTTATTATTAAAAAGCCTCTACTTTCCTAGTGGTTTAAATGATTAATAAATTAACAGGGAATATATAATATATTTATATATATATATATATAATATATATATATATATATATATATATATATATATTATAATATATCCTATATATATATATAATAATATATATATTAATATATTATATAATATATAATATATATATATATATATATATATATAGAAATAACAATTCTGAATATAGCTTGCCCCACCCCCCACTACTTATCCCTAGCTAATTCAAATTGATTAAATAATTAGAATAAGTAATTTAATCTATAATAAAATTAAAATATTATAACATTCTAATATAAAAAAACCCCTTCATTTCCCATATATATGATTAATAAATTAAAAAAAGGGAATTAATAAAATTAATTTAATAACCTAGAAATTATTTAATTAAAAAAAATATAACATTCTATATATATATATTATAATTAGTTATAGAGAGAATTATTTACTATAATTAGAATATTATTCTATTATTATAAGTTATTACCTTTGACTTATTAACATTTTAATATTATTATATTATCTAGCCATTTTATATAGTTGTTGATGGTCAACCTAGTCAACCTAGCCATTTGGAAGATCTGCTTTCCCTATTTATTTTGCAGCCATGATCTGACTCCTCAACTTGTCCTGACAATGAACCACACTAGTTGGTTTGAAACGCGTCGACAAAGGTTTTCTACATGTGATTTACGCTGAAACTCTTCTTATAAATCAGAGTTGTATCAAACTCTCTGAGAATCTAGTATTTCATGACAGGTCCAAGCACATCGACATTCAGTATCGCCATCTCAAAGACTGTTTAGCGAGGAGGATCATGTTGTTATAGTATATTTGATCGAGGAGCAAGATGTTGACATTTTGACTAAGGCATTGTCAAAGTGTAAATTCGAATTCCACATAGACAGGATTGGGGTGGCAGATAATCCCTTTCTTGTTGAGAGGGAGCGTTGAAATGTGGCAACAAGAATATTCCAATTTTAATTTGTCCTTGAATTAAAATTGAGAATTAAAATTCGAATTTAGTCTCACCAGATGCTTGGAAAATAATTAATTAATTCATCTTGAGTTAATTAGTTGGAGAAATTCAAGCTAGAAGTCTTTGTGAAGTCATGCAAAAATTATCCCTTAAATTAAGGAAGTTATCCCTTAATTAAGGAGATAAGAATGAGTTGTATTTGAGTTGTAATTAGTTAGCTCAATTAACTGAGTTAAGTCCAATTAAATTAGTTCCAAGTAGTTTGAGGAACTAATTGTGAGTTCAGTCAGTTAATGCATGCATGCATGAAACTAGTGTACTCTAGATAACTGAATATTCTCTCATAAATAACTCATGCATGTCAGCTCAAACAAAGACCTATTTGAGATTAAAGGCAGGGATAGTGTACTATCAGTTACAAGAATTTTCCTATAAGAAAATCTCTTGCATGCAGAAGGAATTCATTCCTTGAGATTTGCGCAGTTTTATAGTGTGTTGGTGTAGTTTGTGAGATCAATGTCACACAAGGTTACAGCTGGAACACCTAGGAAAACAATGCAACGAAATAGGAAGCTTGGAGGGCAGAGGAGAAGGCATATGAGTTGTCTATTTTGTCTATGAGCAGTGCGAGGAATTGTATTGAGAGCTAGATAGCTATGAGAGCTAAAGTTGTGTGTAATCCTGAGATATTTCCACTTGTATGATAATACAGATAGCAGGATTTTTAGCTGAGGCTTTCCCCGGATTATTCTTCTGTGTTTCATGTGTATTGATTCTTCTTCTCTGTTATATGTGTTCTGCTTGATCCTGCTCAAATTGATTCAGATTTCGCAAGTAGATTAAGTATTTCACTTTAGTTATATTTTATAATTAGGTTAATCTATAGTGAGAATTTCTACAAGACTCTTATATATAGAAAGGCGGTTTTGTCATTTGTATCATCCAAGAATTTTTCATTTGTGTAATTTAAAGGAGGTTTTCCCCTCGAAGAGGCTAATTTATAAGGTGTTGATCTATCTTTTCTACCTTTTGTGAGCTGGTTTCATAACATTTGGTATCAGAGCTTTGGATTCTAGGGTTTCGCTACTCCAAACAGGTCATCGTGGAATTTTCACTATAAATTTTTCTCTACAAAGTTTCAGAAGCTAACAAAGAAACCCATTTGAGCCAAAATTGTTCTGAATCTCGGGTCTGAATGTCAAATCTTGTCTCACTATATTTTCAAATATATGATCTACAGAAGGTAGGGTTTTTGAAGACTCCCGAATTACATTCCAAACAAGTGACATTGGGAAAATAATCATAACTTTCTGTCTGAGCATCATATTGAAATTACGTAAGAAGTTATAGAAAGAGAACGAACTATGGTTTTCTATGTAGGATTTTCAGATCCAAAGGTAGAACCAGTGACATGTGGCATGTCTTACAAGTTCTCTATACTGAAAAATTATATAATCAGGTCATCTTGGGAGATTGGGCATAAATCTTTCTTGGAGAATCCAATTTTGATCAGACTCATGGAATTTGAAAGAGGACTTAGAGGGCTACTATAAGAAGCAATTTCACACCTTGGAGATCTACAATTACATAGATACAATAGATTCAATATAGAACTTCCACAAAGAGAAAAAAGGTGTGTAACCTTTTTAAAATTTTGCATAAGTTTGGGTTGAAAAATAGTTTTAAGTTCAAAGGGCATAGTGAAGCATAATTATAATTAATTAATGCCCCTAAGAAAAAAATGGAAACACCTAGTAAGCAACCTAAAAGCTCTAGCATGACGCATGAAGAAGAGGAAGAAATGCAACATGATATATCAAAATTATGGGACCAAGTACAACGAAAGGTAATGGAAGCTAAGACAAACGGCGTGGAAGTTAAGATGAATGGTGTGGAAGTTAAGATGGATGGAATGGAAGCTAGTACGGATGGTGTGAAAGACAACATTGAAGATTGGAAGAAATGCATGGAAGGTTAGAAGGAAGGTTTGATAAGGTTGCTACAAGAAAGGATTCCTAATGGCGAAAAGGTAGTAGAGGAAACTCATAATGAGAACAAAATAAATGTTAATCGTGATTCGAATAATGAAAACATTGAAGATTTGAAGAAATATATGGAAGGTTTTAAGGAAGGTTTGACAAAGTTGCTACAAGAAAGGCTTCTTAATGGTGGAAAGGTAGTAGAGGAAACTCATGGTGAGAACAAAAGAAATGTTAATAATGATTTCATAGACTCTAATGTTGGAACAAAGTCCCACCACATTCCAAAGATCGATATGAGGAATTTTGATGGCAAGGATCCCATAATATGGATACTATAGATGGAGAAATATTTTGATCTCCATAATATGCAAAACACACAAAAGGTACACATTGCAACTTTTATTTGGAACCAAATCAGTTTGTATGGTATCGATGGCTTTGTTCCCGTAAACAAATTTTCACTTGGGCAATTTTTACGGAAGAAATGATAGCACATTATGAGGATACAAAAAGAAACACATTTTTTGGCCAATTGATAAATCTCAAACAAAAGGGTTCAATGATGGAGCACATTGAGGACTTCCAAAAATTGAATATATGGGTAAAAGATATTACAGAGGAGAATAGGATTGATGTGTTCATAGGGACTTTAAGGGATAAAATCCAACATGAGGTTTTCCTTTGGGAACCTGACTCATTGGAAAGGAATTCAGGTTGGAAAGAAAAATTATGGCAACAAGGAAGCCTACCACTCACAACTATAAGGATGGAATTGTTGTTTCCCCTAGCTTTCCACAACCTATAATGTTGACACCTAAAAAATTGGAAGAAAAAAGAGAAAAAGGGCTTTGTTGCAGTTGTGATAGCAAATACACTAAAGGTCATAAGTGTGCTAAGAAGAAATTATTTTAAATAGATTGTGAAGAGGAGGAAGAAAAGGAATAAGAAATGTCAAAAGAAGAGGATATACACTAGGAATAAACCCTAGAGAAAGAAGAAATGAATTCGACCATATCTTGTAATGCATTGGCCAGAATTACCACACCTCAAACTATCAAGATAGAAGGACATATCAAGAAGAAAAAGGTAATAGTGTTGATTCATTTGGGTCGTACCCATAATTTTATTCATTGTAAGATAGCGAGGGAATTGAATTGCTTCCTATATCCAGCACCAGAGTGTCAAGTAATGGTTGCAAGTGGAGGAACCATAAATTTCTTTGGAAAGTGCCATAATATCAAGCTATCCATGGGAGAATGTGTACTGAATATCCCAATTCTTTCCATTCTGATATGTAGTGTTGATGTTGTACTAGCAGTCCAATGACTACAATCCTTGGGTACAATAGCTTTTAATTTTCAAGAACTTTTCATGAAATTTTCTTTGGAAGGAAAGGAAGTTGAATTAAGAGGTATCATAGGGAAACCAAGAAATATAATCAACTCTAATGGAATGACAAAGCTTCTAAAGAAAGAACAATGAGGCTTAATTCCACAATTATGTTCGCTAGAGGTTCCCACATGGAAATCATCTATTTCTCCAGATCTCCAAAAAGTATTGGACAATAATTCCAAGGTATTTGAGACTCCCAAAGGTCTCCCACCTATTCGTGATCATGATCATGCTAT